>NW_020769347.1:8868707-8889142 GCF_900518735.1 Pseudonaja textilis
TGCCAATCTTACGTGGGAGAAAACCCGAATAACCAAAGATCCACATACAAATACCCGCGAGAACCTCAGAAATATATATATATATATATATATATATATATATATATATATATATATATATATATATATACACACACACATACATACATACATACATACATACATATATATATCACACATACAGACATATCAACACACACACACATATCTATCTATCTATCTATCTATCTATCTATCTATCTATCTATCTATCTAGACAGATAGATGTCAATGGCTGCAGTAATAAACTTTTATGAGTCTGATTGTGCTATACTGTACCTGCTCTCCCTTCTATTACTCCAGTGAATTCTAATATTCCTTTTGGAGCCTCTTCAACATTTTTTGTCTGTTATGGACTTAAGATGTGGTAAAGGAGCTTGCAGAGAGCCAGTTTGCAGTAATTGCGGCACCAAGAGAATGTGAATTTTAGTCCTATCTAAGGCATACAGCCAGCTGGGCAGCTTTGGGCCAGTTATTCTTTCTCAGTCCTAGGAAGTAGAAGAAATAGTTGAAGACAATGGTAAACACATAAATACAGCCAGAATATATCTATCCTTATTTTCTTTACTCTCTACAGGTATACAAGATAGATTGAACTAAATGGTACAAAATCATTGCAATGCAAAACATTCAAGTGGACATATGTTCCTGTCACAATGTTAAGATTTTTTTTCTTGAAACCCGTTTGGAAGTGTCTATAGACACTAAATTAGGGAGTCCAAAGCAGTGATGGGATTCAATTTCTTTTACTGCTGGTTCTGTGGGTGTGGCTTGGTGGGTGTGGTATGGCTTGGTGGGAGTGGCAGGAGAAGGATACTGTAAAATCTCCATTCCAATCCCCTCTCCTGGGGGAAGATTACTTCGAACTACCATTCCCTCCCCACTCCTGGGGGAAGGTTACTGCAAAATACCATTTCCTTCCCACTCCACTAGCCTGCTTTCCAGCTCCGTTCTTCTCTTCAAGACAACAAAAGAAGACCCAGCTCATCAGCAGGGACTTGGGAGGCAGAGAATAGATAGAGGCTGAAGCCAGTCAGAGTTGGTATTTACCAGATCTCCGAACTACTCAAAATTTCTGCTACCAGTTCTCCAGAACTGGCCAGAACCTGCTGAATACCACCTCTGGTCCAAAGCACATGGTAGAGGGAACCAAATGGTAGAAATTGTTGGAAAAAATATTACCACAGATTTTGGATGGAAATCAACTTTTAAAATTTGCAATTAAGACATAGCTTTTCTTTCCTGGCTGTACTCTGATATTTTAAAGCAATGTTTCCCTCCCACATTGAGATCTGACATGTTTATGGCATTTGCTCAGCATAAGCAGGGAAAAATTTAATTTCCTTGATTTTTAATAATATAGTATCTTTCTATAATTTGCATTTTTTAATTTAAGAGACAATTTATGAGAGAAATTGATTAAAAAATAGAATGCAGGAGAAGGATATGATTGTCTCCACCTTATTCCTGACTCGTTTCATAAGCACATAAGAAAGCAAGAATAATCAAATCCAGTCACTTGTGTTCATTTTCCACATAAATAAGATTATACAACATTATAGTGGTTTCTGGTTTTTACATGCATTTGCTTCTATGTAAGGGAAGTATCATGGCATTATTTAATTAAAAAACAAATTCCCTAGAGGTATTTTTTTTATAAAAAACTAAACATTCTGACTGAGACAGAAATCTGCTAATTTTCTTTCAACAGTAGCAATAAACAGTAGGATTGGTAGTTTGATACAGAGAAGCCCTAAGTTAGACAAATTGATATGTACATTCAAGTCTAATTAAGTGACAAAGTCATGCATTGCAGCTTAAGGTCAGATCATTTTCCTTCTTTTACTAGGTTACTTCTGAGCAACTTTAATCACCACAGTCAATTAACAAAATTGAAACCACACAAATAGATGTATCGGGTGGTAAAACAAAGAGTCCACTTTGTGTCTGCTTGGGAATTCAGATTCCCTTGCTTAAAAAAGAAATTAAAATTATCAGTCATCTGCATACTGTATATAAACTTGATTGCACAGACACAAAAGAGAAGAAATCTCTGCCAAATTACTTTAGGTCAAATTCAAATACTTAGAAACTCTTAAGAACTTCTGTCTGGGAGATAGAAAGCAGAGATATGTAGTCTCCTCCATTTTTTTTATTACTTTGTTTTTTAAAAGAAATGACACTCCCAATTCTATTACAGATATGGTTAGGCAGCATTGTTGGGTTAAAGTATCCTTTTGCAGGATGTGCTTTTCAGCATACCAGATTATTAAAAAATAAATATGAAACTAAAACTAAGCACTTTTATACTATTCTATAAAAGAAAAAGCTTCATTTTGAGGTTTTGATGAAAGATATGCTCTGATTGGTCAGCATTCCAATAATATCCTTGGAGTGTAATCATAGAGATGTTCAGGGGTGGGGTTCATTTTTTTTTAACAACCAGTTCTATGGGCATGGTTTAATTGGTGGGTGTGGCTTTGTGGTCATGTTATTGGCTGGGCGTGACCAACTTAATATCACTCACATCGAGGCATGCATCTCCTCGCCTGGCCTCTCATGACTGTGGGGATGCTGCAGCAGTTGTAAGCATGAAAAATAGTCATAAGTCACTTTTTTCAGTGCCATTGTAACTTTGAATGGTCACTCCACACAAGCAAAGTACCAGCAAAGGAGGGGAAAAAGACTCCAGAGACATTCCTGAGCCAGGAAGTCTAGTCCTGCCAAGAATGTAACAAGGGTTAACGGAGAGGCAGTTTCTCTAAGCAACACCAGAATGTTTCCTTCCTGCCTTCCTTATAGGATTAAACCAGGAATTTCTTCTAACAACCGGTTCTCCAAACTGCTTAGAATGTTAACAACCGGTTCTTACGAATAGGTGTGAACTGGTTAGAATCCCACTCCTGGAGATGTTTATTCATAAATATGTATCCCTGATATCAGCTTTCTCTAGCCTTAGTTTAGCTCTCCAAAACAGTAGAAACAAAATAAGCCCTCCCAACAAAATAACACCATAAGAGCAGTGCTGGTAAACCCAACACAGATTAGAATCTCTTATATTTTGTATCTCTACATTCTATCATTTACTGCAAGTATTAGAGAATAAAAACTTAATTGGAAAATAGTTACAAGTAGTCCTTGCATAATGACCACTTGGCCAACAACTGTGTGAATTTTGACTGATCCTTACATTTACATTGGTTGCAACATCACCACAGTCATGTGATGGTAATCCCCATGGCCACAGGATCACCATTTGCAACCTTCTGTTCCAGTTTCCTAAAGCAAAATCAATGGGAAAATCAGCAGGCAACCACATGATGTCCTTTTTTAATAACCTGCAGTGATTCAGTTTAACAATGAGAACTGGTGGTGCCAGAATTGCTCTTGTTAAGTTGTGTGGTGACAGAATGTTGTGTTTTATGACTACGTTGCTTAGCAATGGGAAGTCAAGTCCAATTGCTGTTGTCAACCAATATATATGCTGCATTAAAGTAATGCCACACTTCACTAGTTATATATGTGTGTGAATAATTTTATGAATAATTTTTATAGTAAAATCCAATACAAATTAAATTTAAAGAAAGGAAAAGAAAAGAAAGAAGGAGGGATAAAAAGTAGAGGCAGTCCTTGACTTATAACCATTTATTTAGTGATTGTTTGAAGGTACAACTTAAAAAAGTGACTTGAGGTCATTGTTCACACTTACAATCATTGCAATATCCCCGTGGTTATGTGATCAAAATTCAATTGACAATTGTTTCATATTTACAATGGTTGCAATGTCTCAGGGTCATGTGATCACCTTATGTGACCTTCTGAAAAGCAAACTCAATGAGGAAGATAACAGTTAATAGATAATCAGAGTTGGAAGGGGCCTTATAGGTCATCTAGTCCAACTCCCCGCCCAAGTGGGAGATCCTACACCATTTCTGACAAATGGCAGTCCAATCTCTTCTTGAAAGTCTCAAGTGATGGCACTCCCACAACTTCTGAGGGAATTGGTTGATTGTTCTCACTGTCAGAAAGTTTCTCCTTATTTCTAGGTTAAATCTCTCCTTGTTCATTTTCCATCCATTATTCCTTGTCTGACCTACAGGCGCTTTAGAAAATAGCTTCACCTCTTCCTCTCTGTGGCAGCCCCTCAAATATTGGACCACTGCTATAATGTCTCCCCTAGTCCTTCTCTTCACTAGACTAGCCATGCCCAGTTCCTGCAACCGTTCTTCATAAGTTTTAGTCTCCAGTCCCCTAAGCCCCCTAAGCTAGATTTACTTAACAATTTTGGTAAAGGTTGTAAAATGTGGGGAAACTCAATTAACTTGCTTAGCAACAGAAATTTTGGGCACAGTTGTAGTCATAAGTTGAGAATTACCTGTAAATATACAATGTACAGGTTATATATATGGTGGAGGAAACCCACCATCTGACGGAAGAAGCAGCTGCAATCTCACATCACTCTGAGAAGCACAGAGCTGAAGACAGAGGCCTGAAGATGATGAATGAGACTTCAACGAAACGTTGCCTAGATACTTCGAATCTTACGCGGGAGAAAACCCGAACAACCAAAGATCCACATACAAATACCCGCGAGAACCTCAGAAAACATATATATATATATATATTCTTAAGTTTTCACAGGTACTTACATGTATGGTATTCAGCTTTGTTTGGGTATTTTCCCACATCATTGTAGTTGTGCGTTTAAAGTTGTAGCAACGTTTTGGCAGAATCTCATCTGCCATCATCAGGCTTCTATATACTTCTGAGCTTATAGAGAGATGGTAGCTCAGATCACGCTTTGCTCGCACAAGCACAAAGCCGAAAGCACCAGAATGAAGATGACGAGGGAGACCTCGTCGAAACATTGCCAAGATGCTGTCAATCTTACACGGGAAAAGACCCGAACACGCCATGACCTACAAACTTGAAATTTGGCATGTATGTTCCTCTTGGCTTCTTGTGCTAACTAAGAAATGATTTTTTGAAATGACCATCAGAGCATTAGTATTTCATGATGCTAAGGAGTTTTACTGCCCCTCCCCACTTGATAAGAAATCTCTTCCAAATGCAAAACACAAGCAGAGGAGAGGAGTTTCAGTTTCAGTTTTACTTTTACAACAACAAGCAGCTATAGTACAGAACAGTTGAGCTAAACCACGCCCAGGCTCCTTGCTGCTTCTTTCTTGCTCACACAGCAAATACTGTTTCAATTTCCAAACAGCCCTGAACTCTTTCACACACTGACAGGACGCTAGCCAGATGAATGGCGATGAATGCTGGTAAGCAGAGGCAGGATTTTTTTCCATTATTTTCCTCTCCCGAAACTAAGCCCGACCACATAATTTTGTAGCAAAGCATGGATATCGAACTAGTATTTCTATATATATAAAGACATAGTCTTTATCAAAACAAGTGATGAAGTGACAAATTTAGTGATTTCTCATCCTCTCTAAAGTTACAAACATTTTTCTCTTCATCCCATTCTCTACTCAATATCCTGTGTCTTCCAGCTCCTCTTTTAACTGCTGTGGATTGCCTTAGAGAACATTTATTCTCAAAACAGACCCTTTTATGAAACATAGGACGGAAAAAGTCACTAACCATTACAATTAAACATAATTACTATTCAGAAAGAGGAGAAAATCTCACCTCTAAAAAAGGAACTTTCTATGATAATATAGGGAATTAATTATAATTCCCACTGTCCAAAAGACAGACCATTTAACTTTTTGGCAGCAGACAATCTGCAGCACACACAAATACACAGACAAAAGATAGCAAGCTTGTTTTCATCTATGGATTATGTCCTCATTCTCTTCAAATAGGGACTTTTTAGACCAAAATCAATAGCCCTCTTAACTATTACTGTAAAGGTAGAAACAACTATTAGTTATAAGGTATTCATGTGAGATTAGACCTATTTCTTTGAACCAAAACCCAGTTTCACATGCTGAATTGCAAAGGACTCCCTCCCTATTCCCCCTGGAATAATAATGAACCAAGTGAGTGTTATTTTTGTTCACAGAACAGCTGTGAGCTTTGGCAAGAATATTCTCACTCAAATCCCAGTGGGGGAAAAAATGTAAGGTGTTAATAAGATCACAAGTTTAATTGATAAAACCAGCCTGGAGGGAAAACTCTAAAAAAGAGCAGCTCCAGCAGTAGTGCACATACCCTGTTCACGTTAGTGTTAGAAACAAGAGTCAAAATTCATTATTTAGCCATATAATGACAAGCTTGGCAAATGTAGAATGGAAGCCTATTCTGAATGCTTAAAAATGTGCACTGTGACAATGGTTCTGCTGTCATTTAACGATTGCTTGAATAGGATAGAAAGCCACATGGTGCCTTCTGTTTGGGACATCACATATAAGACTAGTTAAAGGGACATTAGCAACACTTTCACAATATTTTGTATGGATGAAACGAAGAATTCAAAACCAAAGGAGCTACTTTGTACTAATCACTTTTTTTTTCAGGAGGCTTCTCACAAATGGTGCTATTCTTCAAATTTCCTTTCATCTATTACTCCCCATAACTCATTTAAGCTAATCTTTTTCATGCAACCATTTTGCAAAACCACCAATCTAAGAAGATTCCGGGGAAGGACTGTTCTCTATGCAGAAATCCATCCACGCATCCATAAAACCTGAACATATTAGTATTTCTATCTGTTGTATTACCACAGTTGCACGTCTCTTGGACATTGAAGAGCTACTTACTTCTGTAATATGTCACCAAATCACTCTGACTACATGTGACTCTAAGGACAAATGATGAATTTCATCCTACTGTTGGAAGAAATATCCTTCTGGGTTCAGTTCCAAGTGGGGAAAAAGACACTGGAAATATGGAGGCTGTTTAGAAAGATGGTTTAATGATGGACAGGACCACATGGCTTGAAGCTCCAAAGTGAAAAGGAAGGATGATCACGTGCTTCGAGGTGAAGGAAGAGATCAAGAAGTGCTGATATGCTGAGAGTGCCTTAGTTTTATAACCTCTGTTGGGTCCTACCTTAGTGTTTCCTGTTTCTGTGTAAGAAATGTATCCCATTGACTGTCAAACTCCCAGGGGCGGGTATCTTAACTAACTTTGTAGGCTTTGTCTGGACCACATGGCTTCACTTGAGTGTTGGCTGATACAATCTTCCCAGGCCAGGTGTTGAGATGAGTAGAGCCTTTATTATGTCAAATACTCTCGCCTAGGCCTTAATGGCCCATTAGCAAAGGTGGGGGGGCTGAGTTTCTGCCTCTCTGAGGTGAGTTTCTGCTTCTGAGTTTCTACTCTTTTTAGGGGAAATATTCTGCCTTTTTAATATTTCCTAGGATATTTCAATTTTTTAGGAGAGGGATGGGCACTAGTTTCCTACACTACTTTGGTGATAATCCAAGGATATTCCAGTGACCAGCTTAATCCCATCAGTATACCCTATATAATTCTTCTCCTTCTTTTACTTTTTTCAAAGTTGTAAAGTATAACTTGTTATTCTTTCCCAAACGCTCATCTGCCCACTTCATCCACCAAGAACATGTAAAATTCTGTTCGAACTGAAGGGGAGAATATATATGTTTTAATTCAGTCCAGAATCACTTGCTAGATTCTTCTTGCAAGCCATGGCATTCTTAATAACCATCTTCAAATCCATAATTTGAAGTTGATTACCTTCTTACTTAACTCTTTCTTGGTGATCAACTTTCACACCTATAACTATCATGGGAGGGATCATTCCTTTATCTATTTTGATCTTTCTTGCATAGAAATACTAGCTCTATACCAGTGATGGGATTCCAATTTTTTTACTACCAGTTCTGTGGGCATGGCTTGGTGGGTGTGGCAAGGGAAGGATACTGTAAAATCTCCATTCCGAGGTGGTATTTGCCAGTTCTCCGAACTACTCAAAATTTCTGCTACTGGTTCTCCAGAACCGGTCAGAACCTGCTCAATACCACCTATGCTCTATACCTGTGCTTTGCTACGAAACTATGTTATCGGGCTTTGTTTTGGTGGAGGAAAATAAAGAAAAAAATTGTGCCTCTGCCTACCAGCATCCATCAGTATTCATCTGGCTAGTGTCCTGTCAATGTGTGAAAGAGTTGAGGGCTGTTTGGAAACTGAAACAGTATTTGCTGTGTGAGCAAGAAGAGACAGCAAGGAGCCTGGGCATAGCTTAGCTCAACTGTTCTGTACTAAAGCTGCTTGTTGCTGTGAAAGTAAAACTGAAACTGAAACTCTTCTCCTTTGCTTGTGTTTTGCATTTGGAAGAGATTTCTTTTCAGGTGGGGAGGGGGAGTAGAACCTCTTAGCGTCAGAGCATGTTAATAATAATATATGAAATACTAATGCTCTGATGGTCATTTCAAAAAGTCCTTTCTTAGTGAGCACCTAGAAGCCAAGAGGAACATACATGCCTAATTTCAAGTTTGTAGGCTTTACAGTTCTGGAGATTTTGTGATGATGCATGAGTGGTGTTTCACTTTTTTATATATATAGAAGAAGATACAGTATTTATCATTCAATAGCTTGTCTAATTTTGTCAGTTTCTTCCAAAATTTTTTATTTTTTTTAACATTTAAACGTGCTTTCATCTTTAGATATTTTTGAACACAGTGAAATCAATTACCATTTCTTCACTAAGAAGTTTCATATGTTCATTGAGAAGGCTAGTAATCATTATATTTGTTTTATGAATATTTAATATTGATCATTTGTTCACATTGCATTTTTTATTTTAATAATCTGCTCTTATAGGGCTCTTTATTTTCTGAAAATGGAGTGGTATTGTCTGCATATTCAAATTTCAAATTGTTTTAGTTGTACGTCGAGTTCCATTTTCATCTCTTTTAATATTGCCATCCTTGCAATACATTTATTATTGTTAAATATACGCTGGGACAAATATTTTTGTCTCACCTTCTTTATTACTCTGCAATACTTGGTTCCCCAAACTCACTTTCATAACATACTTTCTACTGAATAAATCCAATTTCTACAAATGTTCCTGTAACTCTATGTTATATTTGGGCAAAATTTCGATACAATCTATCCATCTTCTAATCACATTTGCAGTTCTACCTTAGCAATAATTTTCCTATGATTTTTTCTTATCTTAAAAATCCCCATTTCCCTTTTCTTGATTTCCCCCCATATTAATTGGCATTCTTATTTAATTTTCTTTGGCAGATTTTGTCTGACATTGAAAATCTGCACTCAGTTTTCATAGCGTTCTTTGTTGCCCAAATCCTTTACCCCGTTACCTAGCTATCATGATAGCTTGTTTTGAAGCAGGACAGATTTCTCCTGTTTGAAAGGTATATTCTTGTTTGAAATATGTATATATTCACATTTGTTTTTACAATATCCCTTATCTCTTCATATCATTCCTTTTCATATACTGTACTGAATCTGTTTTTACATTGATTTTGACAGCATATCTTCCAGGTTAAATTTTGTTGATACATCTACTGTCGTCCACTGACATAGTATAATTTTAATACCAATAATTCATGACCTACTCAACTATCTCCCAGTGGAAGCTGACTGAATTGCACTACTGCATCTTGTTTCCTTTGAGGTAGTTGATTTGTCCATCTAGTGATATTCAAGTATACAATCTGTGTTGAACCTGAATCAGGTACTGACTAGGAACAAAGAATGACCTTCATAAAACTCTATTGATTTGTCTAATCCAAATGTTCTTGTCATCCTGGATTCTTCCTGTTTTCCATTGTATTACAATGTCCTTTCTAGAAATTGCATTTAGATATATTTTGCATTGGTTATAAAGTTCCTCAATATCTTCTGTTATAACACCTGGTCTTATTGATGTTCTCTTGCTATACAATAATTTTAACACATATGAAGTTGCTGTTTATTACATAATTGTCTAGCATAGCTTTACCTTTTTTAGTATTATTTTCAACCATTCCCAGCAGCTTTATCTGATCATTTCATGGCCTCCAGATCTACTTATGGAAATAACTAGAAAACCACCTTCTGAGTGTGGATTTTATTCATCTGGCATCCAAACTCATCTAAAGTTTACACTAACCAAGTCCATACATGTTTCTTTTATGAAAATACAGAAATGTTTTGTCATTACCATTTTGCAAGTTTGATTTTTTTGTAAGGGAAATGTGGTAAGATGATCAGCCTGTAACTCCAGAGAACTCTGGAGGGAGTGAATAATCTGATCCCTTTTCAATTGGGATTAAAAGCTCATTATATCTTTGAGATGGCATTGAGCATATTTGTCAAGGCCTTGCATAAGACATAATACAGTACATCCCATCCTGATCCTCTTTGATTGAACCTTAATATCTCAGTGGATTAACATGGTGCCCATGCATATTAGCACAGGGAAATGGGAGTAAGGGGGGCAATTATCTGGTAGTCTTTCTTTATCTGAGGCCAGTTCCAGTCAATATGGAAAGGAGGGAGCTAGAACCCAAGGCCCTTGTAGAATTCCCCAGGGTTCTATCTTTTTCACTCTTCTTTTTTTTAAAAAAACCACAGTGTCAGGAACAAGAACCAGATCCATGAGTACAGCTCAATCTAACTAATTTATTGTATTCTGCCTATAATATAAGAATCTTGCCAGACTACTTGCTTTCCTTTGGGAATAGATAGATAAGGTTCCAGGGAGCTTGGAGTCAGGGGGCTCAGTCCTGGATCTATTGCAACTCTGGAACTATTCAAGGCTAATTCCCTGCTTGATTCTTTCTCCCTGCCTGACTAGACATATGCCAACACTGGAGGAAACCATCCACTGCCAAAGGTTGAAGTATTATCTGTTATGTCCTGAGAACTCCAGGAGTTCTCACTCAGGTCCACTCACTTTGAGTGGGCGTTCTTCCCCCTTTCCTCATTGGTTGGTTCTCCCCAGCAGCCAGCTATAAAAGCAGGCTGCGGGGTCCAACCAGTCGCTGATTGCTGCGAGCCAGTTCCAGGCTTGGCAAGCATGGTCAGCCCTTTATTATTTAATAAAGTATTGTTGCACTCATGCTCTGGTTCAGCCTCTCATTGCTCAAACTTAACACTGGCGACGAAGGTGGGATGGCTACCAGTAGCACCATGCAACCGCTGAGTCACTAGCCGCCGATCCGCAGCCCAGAGAGAGCGATCGGCCGGCGATAAGGGAACGCTGATCCGCAGCCAGAGAGAGCGGTCAGCCAACAAAAAGAGCAAACAAAAAGAGCAAACTCTGATCCGCAGCCAGAGAGAGCGGTCAGAATCGAAAGTTAGAAGCATCTGTAGCCGCTTGTTAGCCCAGCTACAGGGAAAGTGAAGCGCTGCGAGCCGCAGCCGCTCTGTATCAGGCGCGAAATTCAAACGGTTGTCATTTGAATTTCAAACCATAAAAGGTACAGCACAGCACTGTAGCCAGTCACTGACACCCACTCAGGCGCGAACCCAAACGCCATCAATGGCTAACAGTCTAACGTGGTTAACCCAGAGAGAAAGAGAGGATTTAAAACAGCCTCTCCCGAGCTGAAATCACTTGCCCACCACGGGCTCTAAAACATTGTCTGCTGTCCTAGAGAGATTTTTTCCTCAGGTTATTCAACCGGTTCCAGCACCATGAGTTCCAATCCAGTCTTCCCGGCGTTTAAACCAGACGAGGAGAAGTGGGAATCGTATAAGAACCGCTTCAATCATTATATCGATGCAGTTGGCCTGGTGGATGCGGGGGAGCATCGGAAAAAATCGTATTTCCTAATCTACTGCGGGGCCACCGTCTACGATACGGCCGCAGCGCTCGTGGCCCCTCGTGAGTTGAAAAACGTTCCGTGGTCAGAGTTACTTGAAATTCTCACTAACCACTATTCCCCCAGGCCCTCACAGATTGCCAGAAGATTCACCTTCCGTATGAGGAAGCAATCGAGCAAGGAGACCATAAATCAATATATGGCCGCCCTCAGAACAGCAGCACTGCATTGTGGGTTTGGAACCTACCTGGAGGACATGCTCCTCGATCAATTAGTCTGCGGGGTCAAGGACCTCCACCTGCAAAGGCGACTTCTCGCAAAGAAAGACCTCAACCTCACACAAGCAGTCGAGGAAGCCTTGGCAGCCGAGTTGGCAACAACTTCAGCCACCGAAATCCAGGGCCCTAGCGCCAAGCTGACATCACTCCCAGTCCACTCCGAGGAGGTGGTAGCAGAGGAACCCATAAGTGATGAAAACGAAGTCCACTGCCTATCCAATGACAGACGGCCGCAGGTAGGAGCCAGACAAGAAAACAGCGGTCCTCCCAAGCACATCACCCTGTGCCTAGCCTGTGGGGGATCTCATCAGAGGGCCACCTGCAAGTTTAAAGGAGCCACCTGCAATAACTTCCATAAAAGGGGACACATCGCGAGAGTCTGCCAAGCCCCCCAAAGCGCAGCACAAAGGCACCCTCCCTCGCACTCGGGACCACAGAGGCAAGTACTGAACTGTCGCACGCACCACCTTGCCAAACACACGTGCCACACTGTTAGTAAAATTTCTCTCTCCATTTCCCTAGAAGGTAAACCGTGCCGCATGGAGGTTGACACAGGGTCAGCGCTCTCAATTATCTCGTGGAACACCCTTAAGAGGCTCCAACCAAGCCTATCCACTAGCCGGCTCCAGAGATGCCAGTTTGGCCTGAAGGACTACCAGGGGAAGACCATTCCTGTAATCGGCAGAGGCAAGTTCCTTGTCAGTTTTAAAGCTTTTAAAGGCCACCTACCTCTAGTGGTAGTTAACGGCAATCTACCCACCTTATTGGGGCTCGATTGGTTTCCCCATCTCGGCCTAGGGCTAACAGGATCCATGCTGTCTCAACCTCAGACACTGACTCCTTATTCGCTGATTACTCAGACGTATTCAGCGAAGAGCTGGGGTGTTATAAGGGTACCCCCATCTCATTCTCGGTTGACCCCCAAGCAGTCCCAATCAGACTAAAACCGCGTAGGGTCCCATTCGCTATTCGGCCAAAACTAGATGCAGAATTGGATAAACTATTAAAACAAGGGGTCATTGAGCCAACAGATTTCGCCAAGTGGGAGACGCCCATTGTCACACCCCTCAAAAAAGACGGTAGCCTGAGAATTTGCTCGGACTACAAGACGACAATCAATAAATTTCTGCAAGTTAGCGCTTATCCTGTGCCCGTCATCCAACACTTATTACACACATTCGAACCAGGCACCATTTTTGCTAAATTGGACATGTCTCAAGCATATCAGCAGTTCCCTGTAGATAACCAAACAGCGGAACTCCAGACAATTGTCACTCACAGGGGTGCCTTCCGATGCAAGCGTCTCCAATTTGGCGTAAGTGTGGCCCCGGGTATTTTTCAATCCCTCATGGAGCGGATTTTGCAGGGCCTCCCTGGTGTAGTACCCTACTTCGACGACATCTTAGTCTCGGCCAGGGACAGACCCCAACTCTTCCAAAGAGTTCGAGCTGTGTTAGAAAGGTTCAGACAGCATGGCCTCAAGTTGAAAAAAGAAAAATGTACCATTGCCACTAGACAGGTGGACTTTCTGGGTTATAAAATTGACGCCTCTGGCATTCATCCCCTGGAGTCCAAGGTTAAGGCAATCCACGAGGCACCCACTCCAACCTCCAAAACAGAACTGCAGGCGTTCTTGGGGCTATTGAACTTTTACGCATCCTTTTTGCCCCATAAAGCATCAGTAGCTGAACCCCTACACAGATTACTGGATAAAAAGTCACCATGGCACTGGGGGGACAAGGAAGACCATGCCTTTAATGCCGTCAAATCACTAATCACGTCAGAGGCGGTACTTATTCAATTCGACCCTAGCCTCCCTTTAGTACTGGCAGCTGACGCCTCCCCTTTTGGAATCGGGGCGGTACTAAGTCACAGGCTTCCCAATGGCGCCGAAGCTCCCATCGCCTTTTTCTCAAGGACGCTCTCTACCACGGAGCGCAATTATAGCCAGATTGATAAGGAAGCCCTAGCAGCTGTTGCAGCCGTGAAAAAATTTCACGAATTCCTTTTCGGCCATTTTTTCGAGCTGGTCACTGACCACAAACCCCTCTTGGGTCTCCTAGCCGGGGACAAGCAGACCCCTCAAGTCCTCTCCCCTAGGACGACAAGGTGGACTCTCTTCCTAGCAGCCTACTCCTACAGACTGGTACACCGCCCGGGCAAAACACTGTCCCACGCTGACGCCCTCAGTCGCTGCCCCTTGCCGGCCCCGGCTGAAGACCCCGCTCCTGTCCACGCTATTTTCGAAATTACCCAGTTGGACCTACCCATCACGGCCATGGACATTGCTGCTAAAACCAGCACAGACCGAACACTCGCCCAGGTGCTCGACTGGGTGAGGAGGGGGTGGCCGGGTGGCAATGTTGATAACAAATTCACACCATTTAAGACTCGCATGCAGGAATTGTCAAGTCTGCAGGGCTGTCTACTATGGGGCACTCGAGTGGTCATCCCGGCCTCACTGCGTACCCGAATTCTGGAAGCGTTGCACGAGGGACATCCTGGCATCGTGAGAATGAAAGCGTTAGCACGCAGCTACGTGTGGTGGCCGGGTCTAGACGAGGACATTGTCAATTGGGTAAGTTCCTACAACATTTGCCAGGAATCCCGTCCTGCTCCCCCCATTGCCACCCCTGCTAGATGGGAAAATGCCAGCGCTCCTTGGTCTAGAATCCACATCGACCTAGCGGGCCCTCTGCATGGGAAGATGTTCCTGGTGGTCGTGGACGCTTATTCCAAGTGGATTGACGTAGCACAGCTATCCACGACCACCACACTAGCAATCACCAACGTATTGACACGCCTGTTCGTTACGCACGGGCTACCCGACTCCATCGTCTCCGATAATGGCCCACAGTTCGCATCGACTGAGTTCAGCTGCTTCGCTGCCAACCTGGGTATCCGCCACATTTTCACAGCCCCATTTCACCCTGCCAGTAACGGGCTGGCTGAAAGGGCCGTCAGGACCACTAAAGAAGCCCTGGCAAGGTTCAACAAAGATGACTGGCACCACAAACTCTCGCGGTTCCTGATGAGCCAGCACTCAACTCCTTGTTCTGTCACCAATAAGTCCCCAGCTGAGCTCCTGATGGGCAGGCGCCTGAGGACTGTATTGGACAGACTACACCCACAATACTGCCCTGACTCTCCCCTCGCTTCCTCATCGGGGGTCAGACATTTTATCTTACAGGAGCCAGTTTTCACGAGGAACTTCGCTGGAGACCCCCTGTGGATCCCGGGCGAGATCATAGCCATCACCGGGCCGCGGTCATATCGGGTCAGACTGGAGGATGGCCGCGTCTGGAGAAGGCACATAGACCAACTGCGCAGACGCCTCAGCACCATCGCCAGCAGGGACCCAGAGACCCTAGACGAGGGGAGGCTTCATCCTCAGCCTCACATCCACATCACGCCCGGCGATCAGTTCACACCTACAACCGGTTCCGAAAGCCCGAGCACAGACAGCAGCGCCCAGACAGTTGACCAGCCCGATCCAGCCTTCGAGAGCACATCCCCAGTGAGCAACCCTACGAGCTCAGGGCAGGCCCAACCCGAGGGGCACACTGGTGACACCTTGCCGCCTCTGCCTGCCCAGGCAGACCCCGAACGGACAGACAATGTTTCAGAACTACGCCGTTCCGGGTGCCAACATAAACCTCCTGCCTACCTCAAAGACTATGCATGTTCACAGCTGGGGGGGTAGGGGTGTTATGTCCTGAGAACTCCAGGAGTTCTCACTCAGGTCCACTCACTTTGAGTGGGCGTTCTTCCCCCTTTCCTCATTGGTTGGTTCTCCCCAGCAGCCAGCTATAAAAGCAGGCTGCGGGGTCCAACCAGTCGCTGATTGCTGCGAGCCAGTTCCAGGCTTGGCAAGCACGGTCAGCCCTTTATTATTTAATAAAGTATTGTTGCACTCATGCTCTGGTTCAGCCTCTCATTGCTCAAACTTAACATTATCGGAATGGTGATGATATCAATTATATATCTTTGTCCTAGGCTGACCAAGTAGTGTTTTAAAAGTTATTTCCCAATGTTTTAAGGCAGGGGATTCTGTGTGGGAAAAGGCTTCCGCTCATCCCTGGCAAGACTGAATAGCCATAACTTTTGAGCCTTCCTAGGCTAGAGACTCCAGACAAAACTATTGCACAGTTTGAGAGTCCTCCTGGATTCAGGGATCCTGTTCAAAAAGCAGTGGCAGCATGGTTAATTGTGTCTTTGTACATGGTCATCTTGTGCATCACTTGTGCTTTATTCTGAATCTGGAGGTCCTACTCATGGTTACTCTTAATCACTTTCCAGTTGAATTACTGTAGTGCACTTTACAATGCATTGTACAGTAAATTGAAAAGAATTCAGAAGCTCTAATTGATCCAGTTGATACAAAACTGCAGGTTTGAACATTTGCCAATGCAACAGGTAATACTTTCTGTCTGATAGTAAGCTTCAATTCACATTGGTACAATTGAGGATGCTAGTTATTACCTATAAAGTTGAATAGCATAGTTGTATAAGTATATGGAAATAGCTTTGAAGAAAATATGTAGCAGCTGTTAGTAAACATAAATTTAGCTTAGGAAACTAAACAAAAAAATAGTAAGATAGAAACTCAAGATACCCCTGCTATCTATGCCTCTCTTAGGTACAGGAAACAGGGAAGGACAAATGTTGTTAGGCTTTCAAGATTCTATTATTAAAGTTTATAATCAATAAAGTAAATCAATAAAATTCTAGTGTTTCTTGTGGTACCTTGAGCTGGTCTCCCTAAAAAGGCAGATCATGACAGTTATTTGCAAAACGTAAATCACCGGACTGGTAGTTACACCAGTTGGATCTCACCCCTGATTTGACCCTGTTTTCAGGCTCAGCCTGGTCATCTTCTACACAAACAAAGTTTTATAAATGGGCTCATTTTTTTCTGGAGCCAGTTTCACAATCACATTTCTTTTATTAGTATTTCTTTGGGATATGTGCTTTTTCTGCTCAAGGGGAAAAAAAGCAGGGCAAAGATTAGTCCAAATGGAAAGTGTCAAGGGATGAAAGCAATCAACGAGATATAGCAGTAAATTTTCTATCAGTTTTTAAAGGCCTCAGTTCTTCTCCCTGAAGAGATTATGGCATCAAAAAGAAGAAAAGAGATGCAAAAAGATGCATTTCAATAGAAATCAATAGAAAAACATTAGTGTATAATTTATCTATCGGGCAAAAGAGTTACAGAACAAAATGGAATTCAGTACAAGCAAAGACTTTTTTTTTCCCCCTCTGACATTAAAAGTCAGATTGAAATGTTTTTTCAAGGACACTTAAGGACTCTTGAAGAAGTAGACTTACATTTTACTTCAACCAGCTAGAAATGTGATCGCGTATGCCAGGGGTCTCCAACCTTGGCAACTTTCAGCCTGGAGGACTTCAACTCCCAGAATTCCCCAGACAGCTTTGAAGTCCTCCAGGCTGAAAGTTGCCAAGGTTGGAGAGCCCTGGTGTGTGCTATATCAAACTGTGTCCATTCTGGGTTTGATGGCAGAAAAGCTGAATTCCTTTCCTTTTGAGGAATCATTCAGTAGTGCTACCTTTTCTTGAGTTTGAATGAAGTTGTATTTTTTTAACCTCCTTTCAGGCCAGATTGTTGTTAATTAATTACTGATTTAGAATCCCCACTGTTATATCCAACTTTTGTGTCAAACTCTAGGATAATATTGCTTAACATATTCATGTAGATGATATTTATCCATATATTCATATTCATCTATTCATATAGATGATATTTTTGTGTTGGGGGGATAATAATTCCCTTTTTCCTTTATGTTAATTTGAATTTTATTTTATTATTTTATTCATTTTATTTAATTTTTAGTGTGTGTGTGTATCAAATAACATCAGTATTAAAAATGATTTCTTCATGGCCATTTCTCCCCAACAAGAAGGCATGGAAAAAGTTTTATAAATATTATATGGCACCATTCTCATATTTCTTGCCTGATTTGGTCATTAGATCGAGCAGCTGTTTCCATTGATTAATAAGTGGGGCAATGTTGAAATATAAAAAATATCATTTTATGTTTTGATCTCTCTCTCCCTTTTCATGCTGATCACGAAGCACTATATGCTGAAGATGGATTACAACTTTCCATGCTAGTATGTGTCATGACTGATGCCAGGAGAAAGAAGAAAGGGTGAGAAAACTTTTGTGTTTGTGTTTGTGTCTGGTTCTTTCATTTCCATTGTGTTCTATAAGCTGACCATTATGAATAACTCACAGTGCCCATATCACATCTGTTTGTAGCTCTTGACAGTTGTCATCTCACCATAGGAACACTTGTCATGAATACATACTGCTCTAGTAATGTTCTCTTTTTCCTTCACTCAGCTTTAGAGTTTTTAACAACACATTTCACAATTTCAAAATAAATGAAGCACCATTTGTTGCCTTTTGTCATGAAAAATAGCAATTACAACTTCAGAAATAAACTTTTAACTAAGCAGAATTTCTTATCTTCTCCATCCAAGCAAGCAGTTAGACAGGCCATTATCCAAAAAAATAAAAATAAAAATATATATATCACAGTTTGGTACTTAACAGTATTCATATTTTAGAACAGATTTACATTTACAGGCAGTTTTCAACATCCATTCTTAAACCTTTGAATTAAAGATATAGATAAGTCAGAACTGTTATTTAACATCAACTAGTGAAATGTTAGTATATACCGGTAGTATACATATATTTTACTTTTCTAAATCTATATAACATTTAAAAAAACATTTCCAAATTCACAAAAACATAATAATACAGAACATAATAAAAATACAGTAATCAGGGCAGGGCCATTCACATGCTCCATTAATCTCACTTTATCCTTTTAAATTGGTCTGATCATTGACACTTTTTCAATAACCAGTGGTGCTTCACCTCTTTCAGACCACTTTATTCCAATTGTAATTCTTTTATTTTCAGTTGTAATTCTTTTACTTTTCTTTAATTTATTACCAACACTTACACTGTATTTACACTTTGGAGGTATGGTTACAAGGGTATAGAAGAGAAAAAACCTTAAGCCAAGTACATAATTATACGCTCAACACAAGTTTAATGGCAATGGATCTGACTTAAAATGACAGACAATGTCCTTTCTTGAGCAGAAAAACTGCTGAAGCTGCACAATGTTTTTATGGGCAACACAAAGTCATGAGTAAAGTAGTCTTAACATGAGGACTGCCTGTACAAAGAGTAAGCAACAAAATATAAGCGACAAGGACTTTTCAAGAACTGCCATTGCCTATCCAGCTTTCTGAGTGTGAAAATAATTTTCATTTTGTAATAGCCACTGTTAGACATACTGACTTTGAAAGAAAGAGTGATTTCATTTATGACTTGCAATTCTTACGCTTTGAGTTACAACTCCTTCCTAGTAGCAGATTCACCATCTCAAAGCAACTTATGTATCTATACTCTACATAATGACTTACATAATACTCTACATAAATGACCTCTGTGATTATATCAAGAGCAACTGCGTTCTCTTCGCTGATGATGTAAAGCTATCCAATACCACAGAAAATACTGCTACCCTTCAAAAAGACCTTGACTGTGTATCAGAATGATCAAACAAATGGCAACTTCAAATCTCAACAAATAAATGCTCTGCCCTACATGTTGATAAAAAAAAATCAGAAAATAAAATACAGGCTGAATATCAAGACCTTGTTGATGATCCAAACTCTATCAAGGATCTTGGAGTACTCGTCTCTAATGATCTAAGTGCTAGAGCCCACTGTAGTTACCAAAAAGGTGTTAAGAGTTGTTAACCTAATCTTACATAGCTTTTTCTCTGGTAATATTACACTAATAACTAGAGCATACAAAACATTTGCTAGACCAATACTCAAGTACAGCTCATCAGTCTGGAACCCACATTACGTATCTGATATTAACAAAGTTGAAAAAGTCCAGAAATATTTCACAAGAAGAGTTCTCCACTCCTCTACTCGTTGCAAAATACCTTATGTCACCAGACTTTAAATTCTAGACCTAGAAAACGTAGAACTACGCCGCCTTCGATCCAATCTAAGTATAGTATATAAAATCATACACTGCAATGTCCTACCTGTCAATGAATACTTCAGCTTCAACCATAACAACACTAGAGCAAACAATAGATACAAACTCAAAGTTAATCTCACCAAACTTGATTGCAGGAAATACGACTTCAGCAACAGAGTGGTCAATGTCTGGAATACTCTACCTGACTCTGTGGTTTCTTCCCCAAACCCCAAAAACTTTAACCTTAAACTGTCTACTATTGACCTCACTCCTTTCCTAAGAGGTCTGTAGGGGGCGTGCATAAGCGCACCAAGGTTCCTACCATCCCTGTCCTATTGTTTCATTCATATATATATATATATATATATATAT
>NW_020769347.1:8917810-8945127 GCF_900518735.1 Pseudonaja textilis
TCTCTCTCTCTCTCTCTCTCTCTCTCTCTCTCTCTCTCTCTCTCTCTTTCTTTCTTTCTTTCTTTCTTTCTTTCTTTCTTTCTTTTTCTTGCCATAAAATATAGAAAACAACAAGGCCATATACAGGTGAAACTTGAAAAATTAGAATATCCTGCAAAAGTTCATTTATTTCATAATGCAACTTAAAAGGTGAAACTACCATATGAGATAGACTCATTGCATGCAAAGCAAGATAGTTCAAGCCGTGATTTGCCATAATTGAGATGATTATAGTTACAGCTCATGAAAACCCCAAATCCACAATCTCAGAAAATTAGAATATTACATGCAATCAATAAAACAAGGATTGTACATAGAACAATATTGGACCTCTGAAAAGTATAAGCATGCATATGTACTCAGTACTTGGTTTGGGCCCCTTTTGTAGCAATTACTGCTTCAATGCGGCGTGGCATGGAAGCTATCAGCCTGTGGCACTGCTGAGGTGTTATGGAAGACCAAGATGCTTCAATAGCGGCCTTCAGCTCTTCTGCATTGTTCGGTCTCATGTCTCTCATCTTTCTCTTGGCAATGCCCCATAGATTCTCTATTGGGTTCAGGTCAGGCAAGTTTGCTGGCCAATCAAGCATAGTAACCCCACAGTCATTGAACCAGGTTTTGGTGCTTTGGACAGTGTGGGCAGGTGCCAAGTCCTGCTGGAAAATGAAGTCAGCATCCCAATAAAGCTCTTCTGAGGAAGGAAGCATGAAGTGCTCCAAAATCTCCTGGTAGATGGCTGCATTGACCCTGGACTTAATGAAGCACAGTGGACCGACACCAGAAGATAACATGGCTCCCCAAATCAACACAGACTATGGAAACTTCACACTGGACTTCAAGCATCTTGCAGACTGTGCCTCTCCATTCTTCCTTCAGACTCTGGGTCCTTGGTTTCCAAATGAGATGCAAAAGTTGCTTTCATCAGAAAAGAGGACTTTGGACCACTGAGCAACAAACCAGTTCTTTTTTTCTTTAGATAAGATGCTTCTGACATTGTTTGTTGTTCAGGAGCGGCTTGACAAGAGGATACGACATTTGAAGCCCATGTCCAGGATCCATCTGTGTGTGATGGCTCTTGATACGCTGACTCCAGCCTCAGTCCACTTCTTGTGAAAGTCCCCAACACTTTTGAATGGGCTTTTCCTGACAATCCTCTCCAGGCTGCGGTCATCCCTGATGTTTGTCCAACTTTTTCTTCCACACTTTTCCCTTCCACATAATTTTCTATTAATGTGCTTTGATACAGCACTTTGGGAACATCCAACTTCTTTTCATCCAACCTTTTCAGGCTTTCCTTCCTTATGGAGGATGACAATGATGGTTTTCTGCACAACTGTCAGGTCAGCAGTCTTTCCCATGATTGTGATTTCTACTGAACCAGACTGAGAGACCGTTTAAAGGCTCAGGAACCCTTTGCAGGTGTTATGGCGTAATTAGCTGATTAGAGTGGGACACTTTGAGCCTAGAATATTGAACCTTTTCACAATATTCTAATTTTCTGAGATTGTGGATTTGGGGTTTTCATGAGCTGTAAGCCATAATCATCTCAATTATGACAAATCACGGCTTGAACTATCTTGCTTTGATGTAATGAGTCTATCTCATGTATTAGTTTCACCTTTTAAGTTGCATTACTGAAATAAATGAACTTTTGCACGATATTCTAATTTTGTTGAGTTTCACCTGAATGAGTTCTGAAAATCTCCAGATATGCCATGTTTGGCTTTTTTCTAGAACACAGCATCGACTTCATCTGTGTAAATGTCAGTTTGTGAAGTAATGAAAACAAAAGCTGCTGAATGGAGCTTTTATGGAGATTAAGCTGGAGTATTAGGTCTATATTTTACTCATCAAGCTGAACATTTCTTAAGTAGTAAAATGGAACATTTGCCACAAGGAGAACAACTTACAAACTTACAGCTTCTCCAAAAGATGAGACTAAAGATACCTGGCATGATGTTGCCATCAAAACAAGCAAATAAAAAAACTACCACTAAACAGACTGTTCCTCTAGACTTTTGCAACCAATTCCAATTTCTAAGCCCCAAGGAAACCTTTACAAATATGAGTAAGCTACCAAAACCCCCACTGCTGAAGCTCTGTCACCTTATCCAAGCAGAAGTGATTTTTCATTCAGAAGAAGAAGGGGATTGTACCCTTTTGAAAGGTACAGAAGCTTCATTTGTTGTCTTTCATATTAACATGATCTCTCCCAATTTCTAAAACCTATTTTATAAAACAAATGATGGAAAGTCTGAGAACATTATTTCAGATTATTTCCTTCTTATCCAAGTGAGCACAAATGACTCTACAAGCCATAACCTGCAGCATATCAAGTATGACTTCATGGCTTTGGAAAAGAGCATTAGACTTGAGCATCTTGTATGCAGGTCCATGTCTACATCTCCCAGTGTAACCCCGCCTGCTGCTTTATCACTTGCCCATCATCAAAGGGCTCCCAAAATGGGGTGAAAGTAGTGACATTAATGAAGGTTTAGCATGTGACTTGGATTGAAGTGGGACAGAGTTCTGCAGCTTTGGCCTCACTCTTCCCAATTCCCACCTAAATCCAGTGACAGGATGACAGCTCATTCTTGTCAATTCCCACCTGATTCCAGTGGCAAGACAACAGTCAAGATGACTGGAGATGAAACTAAGCACAGTGGATGATCAGGATGGTTTGGCTTATTAAAAATGGAAGGAAGGCCTAAAAGTAAACCAACTCAACAAAGCTTCTCCTCAAAAATGTTGGAATGAGATGAGAAAGAAAATGGTGGAAAATCAGTTAAAGGAAGCAAAACCCACCAGGAACAATTTCTTTAAATAGATTAACAACAAAAGGAACACAAAATGAGGCAGTGGGCTCACCTGCTTATACCGAATGACAAAAAGCTTAACAGATGACAAAGAGAAAGCTACTTATAATTCTGGGCACCACTTTTCTAGAAAGATATTGAGAATTTAGAAGAAAGCTGACAAAAGGAGTTGAGGACAGGTTGAAGGGTCTTGGGATATTCAGTCTGGATAAAGAAGACTGAGGGGGAGACAAGAGATCCCTATGCAGATATATAAAAGGGAGCCATAGGCAAGGTAGTCAAAAACGATTTTCCTTTGCAAAAGAAAGTAAGACCAGAAATAGCATTTCCAACTACTGAATTTTTGTTTAAATAAAAAAAAATCATAATTGTATATTTTGAACAGTGGAACTGTCTTGCTACAAAAATCACAGATTATCCATCACTTCAAGTTTTAAGGTATTTGGGGTGCCAGAAAAATTGCTCCTATGTTTGATTGCTCCTATGTTTGATTCTTTAGAGCAGGCCAGAGTGTCAAATTCAAGGTCACAGGCTGGATACGGCCTGGCTTTAGATACGGCCCATGGTGCTGTCCTGAAAACAGCAAAGGACTGGCCTGCGGTGCCTCTGCCAGCGAATACAGAGCTTGTGATGGCTGCATGCGGCCCTCCCGAACTCCGTTTTTGCTGGCAGTGGGTTGCAGGAGACCATTGCAGCCAAAAATGGAACTTGGGGGGCCCATTTTTTTGCTGGCAGAGCACTCAGGCCACCACCAGTGCCCCCAACATGAGTGATATTGAGCTGGCCATGCCCACCCTGGCCCCACAAGGTCCAACTCAACCCTGATGTGGCCCTCAATGAAATTGAGTTTGACAGCCTTGCTTTAGAGATTAGAGAAGGTGAGGTGCCAAACTGAGCAATAACAAATCTTCCAGAGAAGAAAAAGTTCCATTCACAACCCATCATAACTGGGCGGTAAGTGAATAATATCATTGCTGTTTAATGAAAGGCACAAAGAGAGCAGCTAAAAGTTGATTAGACCTCTGTTACATTATTTTCTTAATTCCAAACAAAGATTCATATTTACTGAATCTATTAGGTTTACATTAGGTTTCATTCATGAGCTCAAGGCAGTAGATGTAGATTTTGCAACTAAAGAAAGATGTAGTATGTTACCCAGTGAGCTTCCATAGCTGAGTGCAGACTACTGTCTCTGAATTCCTGCTTCTATTTTACCACCTGAATCGCTAACATAGCTCAGTTCTCCTGTGGCTTGCTCTCAGCTAATCCCTGGATTGACTTTGCATGATCCATAATCCTAACTGGTCTACAAGGGTTTTTATACCTGCCCCCATTCCTGAGCAGGATGGATCTACTCAATATTTCTCTAGTGCAGCCCTAAAGCATTTGCTTTGCAGGAAAAAGAGCCCAACAACAACACCATCACTAACACCACAACCTCCTTCTCCTCTTCTTCACTCTTTATTTACAAATAACACCTTTAAAAAAAAAACACTGAAACAGCCCAATTCTTCATATGACTAAGTAGGATACAGGATGACTCCTCTTTGGTCCAGTCAGGGCACAAGAAGGCACATAAACCCATTCAATATAAGCCAGCCCTCTATGTTCAGAAATACTTATTTCTTTTATTTCATAATGCATTATTATTTTGATTATTGGATGTTTTTCTTTGGTACACTCTTTTTTGTAATAATTCTTTGCAGGAATATCTTCCTTTCTTGAGGTTATTGCATTGAAATTGAGTTCATCACAGAGAGAAATACAAAAATATTCCTAAAGCATCAAAATTCATTGGCAATGAATAAGCAGTCTACAGCAATATAATCACAAAAGTATAACAGCTTAAGCCAATGGAGTGCTCTAAAGTGTTAGCAATTTATTACATTACACTATAACAACAATACTAAATAGAAAAATTGTCATTCATGATAAAGCATTTAAGTAAACATATTTTCAGGGACAGAAAAGAAATGAACAAGAATCAATCAGTCCATTTTATTTTCAATCTCTTTAAGAATGAAGCTCTTTTCAAGCATGCACATAATAGTTGTCATTGAGATGGAGAAGGAGGCTCAACTCACTGCTACCAGACCTTCCTACAGTGAATTGAAAGTTCTGGGTAGGCTCTGAAACTGTATTAAACTGAATGTGGTAATCTGGAGCTCTGACTGATGCATCACAAACTGTCTGCATTCAGAAGAATAAGATTATGTCTCAATATTGCTGGTTTCTTTCTTTTGGCACTGTCTACTCAGTGTTACTTTTAGAAGATATGCAGGAATCTCACCCTGTGTTATTATATGGAAGTGCAGATTAAACTTGATTCCTCTACATACAAAGCATGATCTCTACTTTCTCCATTTAGGAGAATGGTCAAGGATGTATAGATTTGCATAGATTACTTAATTGTCCAATAGAATCAGTTGGGAGTTGTAAATAGTTTTGGTGTTTTCAGAATATTAAACAGGTTTCAAAATAAAAGTTGAACAATTTAAAACTTCTAAAACTGAATTTCCTGGTGGGAATACTAACAAATCTACAGCCACTGATCAGGAAATTATTTAAATAAATATAAATCAGTTTTAATGCTAGGATAATTATGCTATAAGTAGAAATTAGATGAATCTACCATAAATAAATCCAAATTATACTGTAAAATGCAATCATGTAGTATCTCCAAAAACCAGTATGCTATCATTTTAAAATGATCATCATACATTCTCATAATGTAAAAAGAAAGTGTGATTTTAAATAAGACAATTTAAAAAGATATATGCACCAAAATAACAGTTTAATATGCATAGCATGCTCTGATTTTTGCTTAAGGCAAATATGGGCTAAAACAAACTTCTTATTATCTTAAATATAAGTCTTAATTATTATTATTTTGTTATGTATTAGAAAATAACAAGCTTTAAAAATGATTGATATCTATCCTGGTATATAGCAAAGAATGCACCATTCAACAGATGAAGAATTTCTTTTCTAACAGCTAACCTGGAGAGCCACCATACTTTATATTCTAAGAACAATTAACTTGTACATATTCTAAGTAAGAACAACTTTATAAAGAATTACATATGCAATTGTTCAAGCTATGCAATGTACTTGTTAGATGTTCTTTACTAAATGTTAATATTAGCAAAGCATTTCTATAAAGGTTAAAAGCGGACCCTGAACCTGCGGGAATATGCTAGGAAGAAGAAGATTTCTATAAGTGTTGAAACAGCTGTATCCTTCGAAGAACTCATATAATTTCTTCAAAAATATTTGAATGTTTGTGTAGAAGCATAACCACTTCACCAGTGATGCCAGTAGAAGTTTTACCTGCATATGTGCTGACAATAAGGAGCAGCATTGGAGCAGCCCCACAATAGTTTCAAAAGATGAAGTTGCTTTAATGCAGGGGTGTCAAACTCGCATCGTCACTTTGTCATCAGGTGACACATTGCGACTTTCCACCCCTTTGCTAAACTGGGGGTAGGTGTGATGGCCAGCTTGTGATGCATCCAGCCCATGGGCCATGAGTTTAACACCCCAGCATGCTTCAAGGGAGTGTGGTTTAAAGTTTTAATGTTTCAAGAGAGTGTGGCTTGCTTTCACCAGTGAACTCTCCAAAGGATCATATTGCAATGCTTTTCACACCTCTAGAAACTGTCTCATATCAACTGCCTGTAATGACCAGAGAGGTTCTACAATAGGGTTGGGAAACCTGTGGCATCAGCCCTTTGAGGTAGACCAGATCAGGAAAAAAAAATCACATGGTTACTAGAACTCTACTTTATAATTGTAAGATATAATAACAGAATCTTGAAAACTTGCTAGTTTCCCTCTGCACTCTCTTATATCATACAAAATCAAAGATGAATTATAATCTTGAACCTCTTTCTCACATTTTCTCATTTCCCAGGATCAAAATGTTATTATTGTTTCTTTTGTGTACTAATGGTTTTTGCATGTCTTCACTAGCTTTATCATTGTTTTCTTCTATATGCTAGTTATAGCTGAACTACAATTCCCAGCATCCCTCAGTATTGGTTGTACTCATTTCTGCTGTTGTCACTAGATAATAGATAATCAGAGTTGGAAGGCACCTTTTAGGTCTTCTAGTCCAACCCCCTGCCCAAGCAGGAGACCCTACACCACTTCTGACAGATGGGAGTCCAATCTCTTCTTGAAAGTCTCAAGTGATAGCAGTCCCACAATTTCTGAGGGCAAGCTGTTCCATTGGTTGATTGTTCTCACTGTCAGAATGTTTCTCCTTATTTTCAGGTTAAATCTCTCTTTGTTCAGTTTCCATCCATTATTCCTTGTCTGGCCTACAGGCACTTTAGAAAATAGCTTGACCTCTTCCTCTCTGTGGCAGCCCCTCAAATATTGGAACCCTGCTATCATGTCTCCCCTGGTCATTTTCTTCACTAAACTAGCCATGGCCAGTTCCTGTAACCATTCTTCATAAGTTTTAGGCTCCAGTCCCCTAATCATCCTGGTTGCTCTTCTCCGTACTTTTTCTAGAGTCTCAACATCTGTTTTATAATGTGGTGACCAAAACTGGATGCAGTACTCTAGGTGTGGTCTTACTAAGGCTTTATAGAGTGGTATTAGTACCTCACTTGATCTTGATTGTATCCCTCTGTTAATGCAATTTAGGATTGCACTAACTTTTTTGGCTACTGCTGCACATTGCTGGCTCATATATAGCTGGTTGTCCATTAAGACTCCAAGATCCCTCTCACTGTTACTGCTATTAAGCCTGGTTTCATTATTTGGCAACCTCTGAAGAGGACATGTCAATTGGAACATGATCCTTTTAGAGACTTTTAGAGAGAGAATCTGTGATCTTCAGCAAAGAAATCTGAAGCTCTCCCATCACAATTTAACGCTATAGAAGTGGAGAAAGGAAAGCAATCATTGCAGTTTAAAGAAGATGCATTTAGCCCATTACATCCATTTGATTGGTTTCATGTTTTGACAGAATATTTATTCAGATGACTGAGATGGGCTGCTATAGAAATTGATAATAAATAAATATAAAAATTGCATGAAAATTCAGAAAAAAAGTTTAAAAAATGGTTGCTTTTGAAAGACAGTTTTATGACATTTTTTTTTAATTGCAATGAATAGTTAATTATTTTCTCTCCCCAGCTCTTGTGCTTAGAAAAAACAGTCAAAGCCAGTTTGATTCCTTTTTCTTTTGAAACAATTTTTTTTTGGGAGATCCTAATGCTAATGGAAAACTAGATTTCCTAATACTTGGAAAAGAAGTGACCCTTTCTGTGGTTCATCTGATAAGAAATTCTATAGAAACTGAATGTATTTTACAAGCTTCCCACATCCCATCCCAGGTCAAGTGTTATAAAAACAATTCTAAAGCAATAAACACACTGGGTGCTTTGTCCAGTTAGTGACAATTAACTATAATTTTACCATTTAGTTGCAAAGGAAACATTGTAAAAAAAAATAATCAGGAATTTTCAATCCCCTGTAAAACATGACTGCTGTGCAAAGAGAGGTCACAACTTTCTGCACTCAGAGGAGTATCTGTTTATGTCAAGTGTCACTGAATATGTAGGCAATTGTGTAATAAAACTGAACCACCTTCTACAATAGTCAAAAAGGTCTGAGCTGAGTAGCCAACATTTGCCCAAACAAATTGTACACAACTGACAGATCATCAATCCCATTTCTTTATTTTAATATGCTTAAAAGCCTCACATGTTTGTGAGTTCTAATTTTAGCAAGTTCAGAAAGCCAAATGCTATAAAGATGAAGAGTATTAAAGAAAAAAATGTGTTTTTATGTCCACATACTGGTTTGGTTGTTTTCAACTCTCAAGCATTCTGGGTCAATATGCAGCACACACACACACACACACACACACACACACACACACACACAGAGTTTGTAATTCCACGTCAAGTTTTAATGATGTGAAGGGTGGAATGAAAGAGAAAAAGAGGATGACTAGCAGCAGCAACATGGATGGATTTACTTGTGATGTTGATGAGTGCATCATTGAAAGACTTGAACATTTAGTTCAAAAATAGATTGTCCTGGAGAATATCTGTCTGTTTGTCTGTTAATCCATCCATCCATTCCTATGTGGTCAATGGGAATCAAAAATGATTTGTTGGCACATAATCAGTCAACCAACCCAGTTTATTTGGGAGCAAGCCTTTTGAACTCAGTAGGGAGGAAAATAGAGAGTTCAATGATGTTGTCCTTTACCTCTGCTTTGAGGTTTTAAGACAGCACTTTAAAGTGATCTAAGGAAGAGCTTAAAATTCAGGGGAATTGCCTCAAAATGCATGTAATATTATCAGCTCCAAGGCTTGATGTCAGGCTGCAATTGATCCTCCAAACCAAGTAAACCAAAACCAATTGAAAACTCTTCTTCTCCTCTTAACTTCTCAGTTCTTTTCAAAGCAATGTCATTGTGAGATGGCATGCAGCTCACGCCTCTATTCAGATACTATAGCATAGCGGTACAATATGTGCTGAAGTACATTGAGAAAGCATGTTTTCTGTGTGAAAACATCTCACTTAAAGCCTGATCCATAAACATTATAAAGTATTAGTCATGATCTTGCTTCAAAGCTACCATAAAGTCAATCCTTTCCTGTGGAAGTTGTTTTTTTATGAAATATATTTACCTTTACATAAATGAACTTTATAAAGACATTACCAAAAGATGGCAATGGAATAGAATTTAAGTTCACTTGTTTAAAGGAACTGCAATGAGAAAGTAGCAAAGGCAACTATTTTGTCCTGACTTTAAAAAGCTATTATCTGCATACACACACGACAGATACAAAGCACAGTGATGAAATAATTATTTTATTTTTGCTTTAGATTAGCCTGTGTGATTCAGCCTTCTCCCACTTTACCAGAAAATGTTTCTAAACAACATAAAAAAAAAGGCTGAAGTCTCCATATCTGTGTTTCCAAGGCTAACTTGCCCCATGATTCAACTATAAAACTATGTGTAGGAATCATTTGGAGTACTTCTGTTGAGATCACTGATGATAATGATTAGCCAATTTAACATTTTCACCTTGGGACTGTTCTATTCCCAAAGATACAGACTGGCCTCTTGCTCTGATTTCTTTAACATTGATTTATTACATTTCTATGCTTCAGATCAGAATACTGCTACACTGAATAATGCATAGAAACAGTGATTCCTCTAAATTAAATCTAAACAAAATTAATTAAGACTTTGAATAACATTTAAATCCAGCTGAATTTTTTTTCTTTTTTAAATTGACTTTCTGAACATGTCTCTTCTCATTTTTAAAATAAATATAGTTAGGTCTTCTGGTTGAATAGTGCTTAACTATCAGTGACACTGCAGTATTTATTATTTTCATAATAATCAATTCAACTATTACAGTTTCTTCTGTTTTGATTATCACAACTCACAAGAGTTTGGCTGGCACCCAAGAATGCTCAGCTGCCACTTTATTTCACAATGAAAAAAGTGGCAGTTACTCAATAAGACATCATTACTCATATCACTGAGAAGTGGAGAACACAACATTATTAACACAACCGGGAATGACATAGGAAAATACTGGTTGATAATAAAATATTTCAGTTGACAGGTTGTGGAATCTCACGGATCGATCCATATTTGAGTTACTGAAAACCAAGAAATTCTTTTAGGCAAATGTAATGTCCTTGAAAGTAATGCTGATTCACACCAATAGTATGCAGAAAGTCTTTGCTTCCCCAGAACTTGCTAAAATGCAGAGGGAGCTTTGAGATTGCTTGCAATGTTTTCAGTGCATTCTGAGAGGTCTCCAGTCATTTGTGTTCAAGGTATAGCCTTGAACACAAATTATCCAGCCTGGAAAACCCTTAGCATACAAAGTTTTTGCAAGATTTTTAATTTAGGTGGATAGCAGTTGAAATACTTTCATTTTATTTATGTTAAAGTATATGATCTATGAAAATAATGTTCTATTGACTTTTATCAAATTCCTATCTGTGCTTGATATCAAATTACCTGATGGCATCCAGAAATGTTCATGTTCAAGGAGTAACAAATTTCACTTTTCCAAACTTTTCCACTGAACTTCCTTCAGAGAACTGAAAATCAACCATAGTTTGCTGCTTTTTCAATTTTTCTTCATTCATTTTTTTTTTTAATCTGGAGCTTTTAATTAGACATTTGCTGATTCTATGTGTTTGTCCCTGGAGCTACAAGGAAATATTATAAACCATAGTATTTTCTGCAGCTGGGATTTTCTCTTCTATGCCAGCTCTCTTTCTATTTTCTCTCATCTATCTTGGCTACAGATGTGCAGGGAAATAAATGCATTCTATTTGTCTTATTTTTGTCTTTTCTCCTCTATCATTTAGTTTGCATAGAGATGAGGATGATGATGATGATGATGATGATGATGATGATGATGATGATGATGATGATGATTTAACATACAGGGTTGCTTGGCAGCTAGATAGACCACAGATCTGAAAGCATAATTATTTATTTGATTGACTGAGGTTTTTACTTGCATTGAACACTCAGAAGTGTTACGGTTCACCTGCAACCTTTTTTTTGCCCTTGCTTCCTAATTCCAACTATTTTTAAGGCAGTTCCTTTTGGCTATAAAATGTTAAGGAGTGATTAACTATGGATCCAGACTCTAAAGATCTATGGATTGCAAGTTTTTATTCACTCCATCTTTCCCTGGAAAACTGGTTTGAGTAGGATCTGATGGTACGACTTCCTTCAGACTCCAGGAAGGGATTACAACACCACATATGTGAATGAGCCTTGCTGGAAGGAGGCAGCAGAGCACCAGCGTAAAGCAGGAGAGAAGGCACTCAGATTGGCCTCTCTCTGAATGGGCAGCAGCCACGGAGATGGTGCCAGAGTTGGAAGACAGGCCCAAGATTGTCATGGGAGCCTGGAGACCTCATCTGTATCTATAATAGGTGTGCCTGCTCTTGAGCATCGTATGCCAGCCTCAGTATTGCCTGTACCCTTGCTTTGTTCAAAGTAGATTTTTGGCTGGTGAAGCAAGGTACCTTTGTAAATGCTCTATAATGTTGATTGGTCAACAATCAACACCAAAGGCAAAGGGAGGCCATTCTCTACTCACAAACTCACATTATGGCATGACCTAAGAAAGAAAGGCATTACCCAAAGAGAGAAGATACCACTTCTAAAATTCATCCCTGCCTTTTCTGAATTGAAACATGAGAACATCAGGGGTCACAAACAGAGATCTGGGTATGACACTTGATCATTATTTGGACTTTATTCATTTCATCATTTCTCATTTCTTTAACGTGGGCAACAGCCTTAACTTTACTCTCACGTGTTTATGGAATCTTAAACTAAGACAAATGAAGACTGAACTGAGCTCTCTGTGCATGGGCTTCAATCCCTTATTTACTGTGCTGACCAAGGCTTCCTGAGACCGTAATTAAGTACGTGCTTAGTTAAAACAAATCTTGTTTATTTCAGTGATGGGAATTATGTTCATTCCCAGTCTATAATGAGTCCCAAACAGTCCCTTTGAGATAAGAATCCATTTTTTTGTCCTTTGAATTGCTGCCAACAGCTAGAATGCCAAATGGATTATAAAAAAACCAACTGAAGTACAAAGTCCACACAGAGCTTCAAGGATTAATCCAAACAGAAGGAACGATTTTGCTTCCTGCAAAGGTTTCATCACCTTTGCCTGTCCTTTATACCACATGGGAGGGGCAATCATCTCCCAGCCTTACTCCTGAGTCAGCCCTTTTGTTTCATCTGCTCTTGCCTTCTAGCAGCTCTGAGCACACGCACACTGGGAACAGGCTCCCCTAGGTCCTCTGCCTCACTGCTGCCAGACTTTGGAGGCAGCATCCCACTCTCAGATGATCCTGGCCCCATCTCTGCATCGTATGCAGGACCCTCGTCCGAGTCCTCTCTAGACTCCTGGACTGGTCCCCATTCCTCCCCACTGTCTGATTCCACCACCATCTGCATAAGCTGCCAGCGAACCACAACATTGACAAATTTACTTTCCTATGACTATGAGAAGGTCAGTCTTTTGTACCCTTGTACCCTTAGCTAAATAGATGTACTGTACGCATTTTAAGAATGAAAAGGATTCATGTAAAATAACTATGTAACTAGTTATTCTGGGTGAGCCACTTTTTCTAGCACTAGCCTGTCTCTGTGCTATTGTACAAATAGTCTTCAATTTACAATCACTTGTGCGTGCAGAAATGGCTTTAGGTCAATCTACGCCTCCCATGGGTGTAAGGCTTGCCACTGGTTACTTTCCTGTATACGTTGTAGGCTAAATTAATTAATGCTCTTTCTAGATCTTATATATGAGGCTGATTTTAACTGTGTTCTTGTAATGTAGGTACTGATGAGTCAATGTGAAATGCTGTTCATCTTTTGACTGTGCTGTTGAAATTATTAAAAGGGACTGTTTTAAATTACAATCATTTGTTTAGTGATTGTTCAAAGTTACAACAGCACTGAAAAAACGTATGACCGGTCCGTATGATTGTTGCAGCATACCTATAATCATGTGATCAAAATTTTGGGTGCTTGGCAACCAGCATATATTTATGACAGTTTCAGCAGATGATTGCCATTTATGATCTTGCCTCTGATTTTTGAAAGCAAAGTCATTGTGGGAAGCCAGATTTGCATAATGATTATGTGATTCATTTAACAACTACAGTGATTTACTTAATCATGGCCAAAAAAAAGCTCATGGAATCAGGCATGACTCATTTAACAACCACTGTGCTTAGCAATGGAAGTTCTGGTCCCAATGTGGTTGTAAGTTGAGGACCACCTGTATATTATCCTGACATGCTGGTTATGCTACCTGTGCTAAGTAAGTAATAGATATTTGAAACATCAATACATTTGAGTTCTGACATTTTTGTAAGGGCCCTACCTGGTTCAGTCAAAATTTCCAGACAGCCATACCAGTCCTAGGGCATCCTGAAAGTATAGTGGCAGGAAAGTTATGCCACTCACCACTGAAGATCAGTTTTTAATCTTCTGCATCCTTTACAGAAAAATTGAAGCATTGCCAATGTGCCCTGCCCAACAATGGCATCTCCCCGTTCTCCCTGGGAAAAATGATGAGTGGGTCTTTCTAAAAAAGGCCAAGCTTGCCAAAGAGTTATGTTAGCCTCTTGGCACTGTGGATAAAGTAAGAATCAGACAGTGAAGGACAAGCAGTGGCATCTAAGAAATATGAGTGGAAACGTACAGTAAGAGGTTTTTTTAAAATAAAATAAAAAAATACATGTTTGGATTTTGAAACATTTTTGAAAGCTGGACTTTTTAAAGGAGATGTCAAGTCTTCTGAGGCTTAAAAAACTCAAGAAACAAAAACAAGTTGGAGTTTTGGGATTGTCTTGATTGCTAGTAGTATAAAAGACGGCTCTGTGACCCCACGCTTCTGCAGGGTCATTTGCAAAAATGAATCAAGCAAACGCAAATTCATTTACACTATAAATTCACTCGCCAAAACCAACACCAACCATAAGAACCTCCGTTGTCGCCCTGACCTAACCATACAGCAACGTGCCCGCTCCCGTGTACTCCGCACTGAACTCAAAAAACGTCTAGACAATGGAGAGAAGGACCTGTACATTGACTACCATGCTGACTGTATCAAAAGTAAGTCACACATCCCGCAACTCAGCTTTAACCTTCAACCACAACCCTACCTCAACCAATCCACCATCACCCAAGACTAGGCACGCACGCCCCTAACTACCTCAATTCCAACTACTGATGGCCTTAAATGCAAGCTACTCAATGCAAGAAGCCTTGTAAATAAAATACCCGAATTTTTCCCCCTACTAAATATGGCTAAATTCAACATTATATTTGTCTGTGAAACATGGCTCAACGCATCTCTCCCTGACTCCATTACCACAGTAAGAGACTATCATGTTTACCGATCAGATCGTGAAATTCGTAGAGGAGGTGGTGTTGCTATCTTCTATAAAAAGTCCTTACATCTAAAAAATATCCAAGTTACCCAGGAGCTTGCTCTTCCTGAGACCATTATCTGTGAACTATCCTTAAATATCACAATTCGATTCTTACTATGTTACAGAGCACCTGATTATGACATCGAACATGTAAACAAGCTAAATACACTACTAACATGGGCAGCATCCTGCCCATACCCTTTTATCTTTCTTGGTGATTTCAATCTGCCTCATATTGACTGGACCCCATACATGCAACCTTTTACAATGCTGTTACAAATCTGGGACTGGAACAACTAGTAACCAACAACACTAGACTAAACAATTGCCTCGATCTCATCTTCTGCAATAGTTTGAATTTAATTTACAGAATACAAACTAAAGAACCCTTTTCCAGCAGTGACCACAATATGATTGACTTTTGTCTCAACATATGTCCACACAAAAACCACCACAATGATGTGATCCCCAATTATAATTTCAAAAAAGGCAACTATGATCTTATAAACAACGATCTCTCATCCCTTGATTGGCAATCTCTATTCACTGGATGCAATACTGTTGAAGACCATTACAACATATTTTTACTTGAAGTCAAAAGAGTCATCAAACTATATATACCAACAACAACTCCCAAAACAAAACAAAAAAAACAGATTGCCCATAACAATAAGGAAACTTCAATCCAAAAAGAGATCATCTGGCGGAAAAACAAATCTGGTCACGTTGCCAATTTCAAAAGCCGATACAAAAATTTATGCCACCAAATAAAGACCGAATGCACCAATTATCACATTAAACAAGAGGAAAACCTTCTAAGCACCAATTCCACCAGTGCTTTTTACAATTTTGTAAACAACAAACTAAAAGATTCAAGGTCCATCCCACCCCTGATAGGACCTAATGGTAAAGACTGCAACGACAACACCATTAAAGCCAACATCTTTAACACATTTTTTGGCTCAGTATTTGTAAACAGCAATGGATCATGCCCAGTATTTCCTAGCCGAACCACAGATAACTACAATGATCTAATACATATCGATTTTACAGAAGACAATGCTGAAAAAGCACTATGCAATCTAAAACCATCTCTATCTATTGGACCGGATGGAATATGTGCCTACTTCTTAAAAAAGCTATCCACTGCCATAGCCAAACCTCTAAGCATAATCTTTGAAAAATCTTTCAGGACCAGTTCCTTGCCTAACCTATGGTCACAAGCCACAGTCATCCCCACCTTCAAAAAGGGAGACCCTTGCCTAGTTGAAAATTACAGACCAATCTCCTTATGCTGCGTCACCTGTAAAGTCATGGAATCAATTATTAACCAATCCATCATCCTCCACTTAGAGACAAACAACCTACTCTCCAATAAACAATTTGGTTTCAGAAAAAAACTATCCTGTAATCTGCAACTCTTACACTGCAAAAACATATGGACTACACAACTTGATCAGGGCAAAACAATAGATGCAATCTACATAGACTTCTGTAAAGCCTTTGATTCAGTGGTACATGACAAACTACTCCTAAAAATAAAATCCTATGGTATCTCTGGACAACTGCATAACTGGATAGAAGCATTCCTGTCAGACAGACAACAAATGGTCAAAATTGGGAGCGTCCTATCAAATTCTGTACCTGTCAATAGTGGTGTCCCCCAAGGCAGTGTTCTAGGACCAACTCTCTTCATACTCTACATAAATGACCTCTGTGATCATATTAAGAGCAACTGCGTTCTTTTCGCTGATGATGTAAAGCTGTTCAATACCACAGACAATACTGCTACCCTTCAAAAAGATCTTGACTGTGTATCAGAATGGTCAAACAAATGGCAACTTCAAATCTCAACAAATAAATGCTCTGTCTTACATATTGGCAAAAAAAATCAGAAAATAAAATACAAGCTGAATAGTCAAGATCTTGTTGATGATCCAAGCTCTGTAAAGGACCTTGGAATACTCACCTCTAATGATCTAAGTGCTAGAGCCCACTGCAACTACATAGCCAAAAAGGCATTAAGAGTTGTTAACCTAATCTTATATAGCTTTTTCTCTGGTAATATCACACTACTAACTAGAGCATACAAAACATTTGCTAGACCAATACTCGAATACAGCTCATCAGTCTGGAACCCACATTACGTATCTGATATTAGCACAATTGAGAAAGTCCAGAAATATTTCACAAGAAGAGTTCTCCACTCCTCTACTCGTTGTAGAATACCTTATGCCACCAGACTTGAAATTCTAGAACTAGAAAACCTTGAATTACGCCGTCTTCGGTCTGATTTAAGCATGGTATATAAAATCATACATTGCAATGTCCTACCTGTCAATGAATACTTCAGCTTCAACCATAACAACACAAGAGCACACAACAGATACAAACTCAAGGTTAACCGCACCAAGCTTGATTGCAGGAAATACGACTTCAGCAACAGAGTGGTCAATGTCTGGAATACTCTACCCGACTCTATAGTTTCTTCGCCAAACCCAAAAAACTTTAACCTTAGACTGTCTACTATTGACCTCACCCCTTTCCTAAGAGGTCTGTAGGGGGTGTGCATAAGCGCACCAACGTGCCTACCGTCCCTGTCCTATTGTTTCTTTTATTTTTCTTTTATTTTTCTTATATGTACCCATTTCATGTATTCATAACTATGTATACACTTATACTTATTATCTTGTAAACAATTGACAAATAAATAAAATAAATAAATAAAATAAATAAAATGTAACACAATCAGGAAAGCCTGCCAAAGCCATTCTCCATATCAATTTTTATATAACATAATTAAGAGAGAATTATTCTGAGTCATTTTCATGCTTCCCTCATTCCCTGACCAAGAAAACTCTGTAACAATCTTCTTCCCTCCTGCACACCAAACGGAACAGAGTATGAGGGCAATTCTCTCCAATATTGCAATATCAATTCAAGCTGCATCGTCTCTTTTATCAAATCTCCATTATGCACAGGCTCACCTTCCACTCTTTTATTCCCTGCTGTCTCTGAAAGTTCCTCTTCTTTTTTTCCTCTGAAATAGTAACTCATTAGTTGAAAATTGAGCAGAGTCAGTTTCCACCTGCAGATTAGGTGGAGAGAAAACCAGGCCTTTGATATCAACCAACGTTGTAGGAAATTTTGAACATTTCTATGTACTGTAAGTTCCTTTTGATTAACGGTATAAATGATCAGTGCTGAATCAGTCAATTGCCCTGGAAGGACAGTCCAATATGGCCTGTATGCAAGTGAGAGCTTTTCACTAAACAGCATTCAAAATCTATACTTCTTGGAATAAAGGGACCTCAACAATGGAAACACAAACCTCAGTGAAAGGGGTTGGATTTTATTGAGAAAGGGCACAACAAAAGCAACTCGGTGAGAAAGGCAACGTAGCAACTGTTTGAGAAGTGACATCCGGCAGGAGCATAGCATGTAAGAACTATTGAGGGAATAGCAATGAAGCACCCCTGAGAGCAACGGGACAGTATGTACACAGCAGGTTTCAGGAAAGAGACCAAATCTTTACAATGCAGTAGCCTTCAACTTATGATCATAAGTTTAGCAACCATCCAAAGTTATGATGGCACTGAAAAAAAAGTGACTTGCAACCAGTTGTTGCATTTACGACTGTCACAACATCCCCACAATCATATGATTGCAATTTGAGAGCTGATCAACTAGCAGATATTCGTGTCATTTGCAGTGTCCCAGGATCATGGGGTTGCAATTTATGATCTTTCCAGACAGTATCCATCAAGCACAGTCAATGGGGAAGCCAGGTTCACTTAATGACTGTGGGGGAAAAGGCTATAAAGTCAAGCATGGTCACTTGATGACTTACCTAATTATTGTATTACTGAGCAATAGAACCTCCAGTCCAAACTGTGGTGACACAAGGACCGTCTGTATACATGCCTTTCTCTTTTCTTACTGTGTGTCCATGCATGCTTTGGAGAAACTGAACAGGGATATTGGTGCATATTTCTTAGCATTGATCCAATCAATCAACTGCTCACTCAATGAATCACTAGGATGCCTGTCTGTGCCCTATCTCTAGACAGCATACAATAAAATCCATAGTAAAATACAAATAAAAACCCTAGATGGCCAGAAGAAAAATAACCACCCTAAAAAATAAAAAAGTCAGGTTCCATCATTCAATCCAACCCAAGTCTTGGGTTAAAAAATCCAATTTTCAGAGTTTTTTTAAGCATAGCCAGGAAGAGACCAAATGAATCTCCAGAAGTGGTGATATCTAATGCTCTACTTTAAAAAGGTATGTGAAGAAAATATGGGACCTGTTGATGCACACTAGAGAAGTATACTGAAATATGGTCCTTTATGTCAACAATCCTATGCATTCATTTGATTCTGACCATTTCTTTTGGGACTGTCTCCTTCAACTAGTTTCTGAACTCTGCTCATCTTTTTTTTTATAGTGATGGGATCACTGATGTCCAGAGTCCTTTCTAAAATGATTTGTTTGAATGGTTGTTGCAGCCAACACACATCCCTAACTACTTGAACATATCAGAGGGTTACTACATAGTGGAACTGCTTAATTCAGTATTTACATTGCCAAATGTGGTTTGCATCTTAAGCCTTGCCTACAACTGTCTGTATATTCTAAAAATGAAGTATGCCATTCCAACTACTTAACATATCAAGGTGTTAACTGGTTGATCACTTGTGGGAAGACCCCCTTCTCAACCTTATATTTGATGAAGTATTAATGTATATTAGAATAAAACAGCAAGACAACTAATCACTGTGTCAAGACTAAACTGCTTTGCTTCTTTCCACTATCACTATTCAACTTGCCAATGAACTGAGGGGAGGGAAGGGTGGAATGGAGTACTAAGAATTCAAATTTGTGCATGGACCATGAAAGCCTGGAAACCATCAAGCTCATGACTGAAGGTGCTTGAGAAGGAGGTGGATTGTTCCCATAACAAAAGATGTCTCATAATTGGGCAATGTGATCACCCAGAGATGTGGCAAAAGGGAAGCTATTGTTCAACTACGTAAGCATTTCTGCAGGAAACCAAAGCTAGGTTTGATTCTGCAATATCAAAATGGTGTATCTAATAAAGCTTTACTTTTGGGAATTCAAAGCTCCCAAGAGTGTTTACTTGCTTTGGATGCACTAGTCAGACAGTTAACACACTGCTCTTATCACTAATGCTAACTGAACTTGTGTAAATGCCTACCAACTTGTTTCAAGTGCTCAATGATGATTTATTAAATAAGAAGGTGACAGTCAAATGTAATCCTGAAAATTACAATATGTACAGAGGAGTGAATTTATTTTATATGTAGGTAGTCCTCAACATATGACCACAATTGAGCCCAAACTTTCTGTTGCTAAATGAGACATTTGTTAAGTGAGTTTTGCCCCATTTTATGACTTTTCTTCCAACAGTTGTTAAGTGACTTACTGCAGATGATAAATTAGTAATCTGGTTGTTGAGTGAATCTGTCTTTCACATTGCTTGTCAGAAGATCACAAAAAGTGATCACATGACCCTGAGATACAGTAATGGTCATAAAGTATGAGCCAATTGCCAAGCATCTGAATTTGATCACATGATCATGGGAATGCTATAAAGGTAATAACTATGAAAAATGGTCATGTCACATTTTTAGTGCTATTGTAACTTTGAACGGGCAATACTCCTTACTGTAAATTGAGGACTATCTGTAATTTAAAATGTTTTATAAGAAATAATTCATTATTTATATTTTATTTAGTTGCAATCATGTAGGCCTTACATGAAAACAACTCCTTCTGAAGTAAGTAGAAGTTGACTGGATTAGGACTTGCATTGTTTAATGTGAAGAAATTGATTTAATATGCAGTGCAGACTTGATGCATGTTTAGTCAAGACAGTTCAAAAGGAATAAGTCCACTGAAAATTCAAATCTAAGTGTTTTTTCTTGAATATTAAATATTTAGGGAAAAATAGATAAATACTTTTAAATATGAAGTTTTTCAGAATAAATAAATTTAGCAGAGAATCCATAGAGAATCATGTAACACGTCTTCAGCAGAAGAACCTCTTCACAGGATGTTTCCTCTGATTTACCTGTAAGATATATGCTTTGAAATCATGTTGGAGAAAGTGTAAGGGTGATTTTACGTAACCATTGAAACCTGCTCCCTTCTGTTCTTCTCAGAACTTCTCAGAACCACTTAGAACCGTGTGGAAAAGTTCATCCAAATGTTTCTTTATTCCATGCGTAGAAAAAAAAAGTTATATTATTGCAGATAATATCTTTGAGACAACAAGAGTATTCTCCTGTTTGCTCATAATATTGGACTTGCTGCATGAAATTTCCTTTAAAATAAGTTGCATTTTGTTTGTTGGAAGTTGGAAGAAAAACATCCCCACAAGGGAAGGAGGGAGGGGGGGAAGGAAAAGGGAAGGAAGGAAGGAGGAAGGAAGGAAGGAGGGAGGGAGGGAGAGAGGAAGGGAAGAAGGAAGGAAGGAAGGAAGGAAGGAAGGAAGGAAGGAAGGAAGGAAGGAAGGAAGTGGGGAGGGTGGGAGGGAGGGAGGAAACATATACAGAATACTCTGAGATGAAGTTGCTTTACTAATTTCCCCTAAAAAGAAATATACTGTCTTTGATGGAAAGATGTGCCAGAAACAGGATATCCTATCTTTTGAAGAATGCCAAGGTCAATGTCACTGAGGTTACCAGCATTTGTATGGTAACAATATACATATTGTGCCCAATGCTACTATGTTAGATTTAGAACTGTTCAGCTCTTCTGCATTGGGAACTGACTGAGCATCTGTTTGACAAATTGCAGCATTACAGAGGCAAATGGCTGCTATGACACATTATTTATGAAACACCAATGACTAAATAATCAAGGTACAGTAGACAAAAGAGAAGCAGAGCATTCAAATTGGTGTTGATTGGCCTGGGAGATAAAATATTACAACATTAATTATGGAACACCCAATATTTCATTGATCTACATTAAGGAATACATCACAGAGGTACCTTTTCATTCTGATACTCTTTGATTTCAATTAGATTCATGACTCACACATCACTGATTTAGCCTTATTAAGGGCATTTCCTCATGGCAACTTTAATGCACATTCTGCCAGTCCTTGAAAAGACTGTCAAATTTGAGAATTTGCCATCTCTGTTTGGAAGAGATTTGATAACATTCATTTAAAAGAATATAGCTTATAGAATGGATCATGACTGTTCCAGTTTCCAAGGTTGATTTTAGAGTTGCTCAACCATAGCAAGACAAATTTGTGATTCAGCATATCTCAGATACAAGGATGGGAGAGGGAGTAAAATGTTAGCATTTTATTCACAGAACTATAAAATATCCTTCAATTTCCCTGAATAGAAGTATTAACTAATGAAGGAGCTTTAAATATTTAGAAGTACAGTCAGAACTGACAATACAAGGTTTGTTTAACAATAGCAGAAGTCTTCTTTTTATGTATACTAGTCTTTATCTGGACTTTATCAATATGCCTCACATTCATCATTCAATCTAGCTGGTAGTAGTATTTACTTGACTCTCCTGAACTCACGAGGAATTGAGCTAAACTCATAGGAGACTGTCTCTTATTCCCAAATATTCCCTCAATTTAAATAATTTTCATCCTCTAAGAATGGTACTTCAGAATATATGGAAATGCTCACTAACAGTTGCTTATCAGCAACTCTTTAAAGTAGCTGTGTCTTTTTCCTGGATGATATAACTTTGGCTATAGAATCCCAGGGAAAAGAAGATTTTGGTTTAAGAGTTTTGATAGGTGCTCCATGGTCCCCCCACACACAAATACATTTTTTCCTTTAAATCCAGATCATAACAGAAGCTTATTTCTTACCTAGTTGCCACCTTTACTGTAAGTCAAACTTTGGCTGTTCTAAATTTCTTGACATGCAATATCAGCTACTGATTTTGGCCTCTTTCAAAATCTTATGTATTATATTCCAAAACTATTAAACACTGATAAGGATCACCAAAACCTCTCCATGTTTTGAGCAAGTATGCCATTATACCCTGAACTAAGTAATTTGAGCACATACAGGAAAGAGAATCACTGTTTGCTTCAAAGTGCAGTTACCTCTTGATGTAACTGAACTACAGTACAAGCCTAATAATTGCTCATCTCTGCACAATGGAACACTATCTTTTGTTAGTGAAGATGACAATTTTGATATTTTGAAAGAACTGATTTACTTAAGAATTGAACAAGCCAGAAAAATAGAAAAATGGTGGTTTCCTTATCTGGTGAAACAGTGGTTAGAATTCAGTATTGCAAGCTAATGCTGTTGACTGCCAGAAATTCTGCCAAAAAAAAAAGTTATTTTTTGTTGCATTTTGTTTTTTGTTTTCCCAAATTTTGTTCCATTGTACTTTACTAATTTATTTTATCCTTTTGTTAGCTTTTATTGTTTTTATTTTTTTTGTTTTAAATATGGTTTTACATTGCGTAAGCCACCTTGAATCGCCATAGGCGAATAGACGGCAATATAAAATAAATAAATAAATGAATGAATGAATAAATAAATAAATATGATCCTGACTGGCTCAAGGTTGACTCAGCCATCCATCCTTCCAAAGTCGGTAAAATGAAGAGCCAGATTGTTGGGGGCAATATGCTGACTCTCTAAACTGGTTAGTGAGGCTCTAAAGCACTATGAAGCAGTATATTAGCTAAATGCTATTGGTATCTGGTTCTTCTAAAAATCTGGAAAAGCTTCTACCTTGACTTCAAGATCCACAACTTTAAAGCTGATGGGCCCATCTCTTTTGAAAACAAGTTTAAAGTCTATGATTACTATAGAGCCATAATGGCGAATCTATGGCACACATGCCAGAAGTGACATTCAGAGCCACTTCTGCCAGCATGCAAGAGATCGCCCAGAAGAGCCCCACCACGCATGCACATGTGCTGTCCGCCCACCAGCTGATCGTTGGATATCTGGCACGCATGCATGAAGGGCAGGGGTGCGCAGGAAATGCAAGCGCATGTGCAAAGATGCACAGGGTGCGTGGGGGGATTCGTGTGTGCCTCTGCAGGGGCATGGGAGTCCCCCATGTACATTGCCTTCTGGGTAATGGCATGTGAGTGCGTGTGCAATTTTCAGCACAGGAGCCCAAAAAGGTTAGCCACGACTGCTATAGAGGAAGGCTGCCAAATGTTGTGGCAGCATTGTAGGTCCAAAAGGAATATGTCAGTTAGGTAGACAAATGAACACACTGATGCTCACCAGTATTATTTTGGAGACTGCAGCACTGCCAGATTATCACTGGAATGAAATATTAGCTAATTCCTGGAGACAGAAACAGAGAAAGAGGGAAGAATAAGGAAATAGATGACCCAATGCAAAAAATTAGGTAGTGGAATTACCATCTGAAGGAGAAGGGCCCCCTCTAGGGTGAGTAAACAGATATTTCAGCTTGGATTGGAACAGGGAATGTCTGAGGTCAAACTCTTAGATCTATATGATCTATATCAGCTGTTTTCAAGATAAGACAGGTAGTCTGATGAGATGCTTGTAGTACAGGCGGTCAGCAATAAAGTATCTATTTGGCCCTATTCACAGTAGTTCGGGATGTTTGCATCTCACAGTTTCAATGTAAAATAAGTTTGGCATGATGCCATGTGGCTTAAAAATGCTCTGTTAGTACAACTAAACTATGTATTGATTTGTATTACTGTTCAAACATGGAAATAAGGACCTGTTTTTCTGAAGTAACATGTTTTGTAAGTGGTATGCCAAATATTTCAAATTCAAATCCTTTTTGAGCTGGAAAAATTCTGTTTGAATTGGTATTTTCTACATCACAAAAGATTTTACTAGAAGTGTTCAGAATCTGAAATTACCCTGTTTCAGGCTAAAAGTACTTTTCCCAAACTCAGAAAATTTGTTTCAAAATTCAACCTATTTTCAGAATGCTGAGAATAGCAGAGAAATACAGCACATCCAGGAAACTGGAAGAATCCACTTTCGTTATGAAACATTTTGTCAGTCTAAGCTCAAGAATGACATAGATACAACAATTCACCAGAGTTCAGTTCTTTATTTGCTCACATATAATACAATATTGCTAGACTAAAACCATACTACTCTCATCCTAATAACCTGGAAGCAGGGGTGGGATTCTACCAGTTCGCACCTATTCACTAGAACCAGTTATCCTGTAAGGAAGGCAGGAAGGAAATGTTCTGGTGTTGCTTACAGAAACTACCTCTCCATTATTAGATTCTCTCTTATTACATTCTTGGCAGGACTTGACTTCCTGTCTCAGGAACTCCTCTGGAGTTTTTTTCCCCCTCCTTTGCTGGTACTTTGCTTGTGTGGAGTGACCATTCAAAGTTATAATGGCACTGAAAAAGTGAAAAAAAATTTCACACTTACGACTGTTGCAGCATCCCCATAGTCATGAGAGGACAGGCGAGGAGATGCGTGCCTCAATGTGAGTGATATTGAGTTGGCCACGCCCAGTCAATAACATGACTACCAAGCCACGCCCACCACCTGAGCCATGACCACAGAACCGGTTGTTAAAAATTTGAATCCCACCCCTGCCTGGAAGACTCTAGGGAGTGGCTATCCTTATTCTCTTCTCTGCTGCTTATCCAGTTCAGGGGTGGGCTACCTCTTATCTTACCCTCCCCCCCTTTTTTTCTGGAATGAGCTCCTGACATCTTGGGAAAATGCTGCTTCACTGTACTCCATTACATCAACTTCCATTGGTAGGCGCCACTTCTCACACATTTCAATTTGGGGATATTTTCACAATCCTGAAATCAAACTCTGTTTTTTCTTTGGCTTTAATAATAACATTTTAAAATAAAGTCTCCTTCAGATTGAGCTCAACTCCTGGCGCCTTCCTGGTCACAACAGAACTATCCATTTTCTCAATAATACATTACTGTCTTTTTCCTGAATTTGATTTCCTAGTCTTGTGTATAAGTCTGGTATTCTCTGGAGATCTCTCATCCACATATTAATCAAGCCCAATTCTCTGAGCCCACATAAGGGCAGTCAGATGCTGTCACTTGCTGAAAAAGTAACAGCACCGATATAATTTTAATGTTAAAATAGACAGTTTTGAACAGCAGAAGTCTTCCTTCAAACCAAGAATAAAATGAAACTTGCATAGCAGGTGCTCAAAATAAAATATTCAACTTACATCCAGGTCTCTCAGAATTGTAAGAACAGCTGTGCCCTTTCAAAACAAAGCCAGTGATTTTATTGCAGCCAGATAGTTGGTTTCTGTATTCTAGAAAATAGCCTTCAAGGGCACTTCGTGGTAAACTCTGGTGGTGATAGAAACAGAACTTAATGTAATGTTTCTTCCTTGTGAAGATAATGGGACTACCAGCCCTTCTTTTCTCAGAATTTTCTTATGTTCTTTATTAGTAGTTGTAGCCATAGCATGATTGAGGACCTCCTATTACATGACATGGAAACAGTCATGGTTGAAATGCAGCTATCAGAGTTAGCAAAGAACTCTACTTTTGTGGAATGAAGCTAGAGAAGCTAAAGTAATTGTTAAAGGACAAAGTGAACTGAAAGAAACCAGAGTGCAGGAAACAAACTGTCACTACAAAGGAAATCTTCATTACAGGGTAAAAGGGGTAGGAGCAGTCCAGAGCCCATAGCTTACAAAAACTGTCCAGAAGATTTAGCATCAGTTACTCACCATATTCAATATACAACCAAGAGTTTGAGATTCTAGTATCAGGAAAATTATTCCACATATTGCAACTACTACCCAAACCTAAGAAAGGGTGAGAATTTTTAAAAACCACAATAATATCACAAATGTCTCCTTTATTAGAGTTCAGAAAACTTATTCAGTTTAAGAAACCATTTACCTTTGGGGGGGGGACTGAAGTTTGTAATTATTTCAGAAACAATTTATATGTATGGTATTCAGCTTTGTTTGGGTATTTTCCCACATCATTATAGTTGTGCTTTTAAAGTTGTAGCAACGTTTCGGCAGAATCTCATCTGCCATCATCAGGCTTCTGTATAGTGTTCGTCTGTGAGTCAGACTTTCACAGCCGTTTCTGTTTTAAATTTGGGGCTAGCCTACTGCTGTGCCAGAATGGTTTTTTCTTCATCCTGATTGGTTGAGAGTCTTGGTCTGTGTTTATTGTCCTTGGAGTTTGCTGTGTTCTGCTTGATTGGTGTTTCTAATATCTTCTGTCTGTTTTGTAGTGGTTTTTTTTTTTTTGTCTTGATTAGCTGGCAACATTGTGTTTTGTGTATTGGGGGATTCTAGCACGGCTTGGCTGAATGGCCAGCTAAGACCAATAAACACAGACCAAGACTCCCAACCAATCGAGATGAAAAGAAAACCATTCTAACAAAACACAAGGCTAGCACCAAATTTAAAACAGAAATGGCTGTGAAAGCCTGACTCACAGATGAACCCAATACACAAGCCTGATGATGGCAGATGAGATTCTGCTGAAA
>NW_020769347.1:8945137-8980497 GCF_900518735.1 Pseudonaja textilis
GAACCCAATACACAAGCCTGATGATGGCAGATGAGATTCTGCTGAAACATCGATACAACTTTAAAAGCACAACTATAATGATGTGGGAAAATACCCAAACAAAGCTGAATACCATTCATACATGCATACATACATGCATTCGGCAGAATCTCATCTGCCATCATCAGGCTTCTGTATAGTGTTCATCTGTGAGTCAGACTTTCACAGCCGTTTCTGTTTTAAATTTGGGGCTAGCCTACTGCTGTGCCAGAATGGTTTTTTCTTCATCCTGATTGGTTGATTGGTATGTATGTATGTATATATACATACATACATACATACATTGCATATACAAATTTTGTATTGCTTTTAAAATAATTACAAAGAAGAAAAAGGGGAATAAAATACAAAGGTTAGTGCATTATCAAAAACATACAGCAAATGCTTTAAAAAAGTACTGTTGAGGTGATTCCCTGTTAGGAGAATGAGTGCATACAGGGAGACATATAGAGAGTAGTGTTTGAATAATACACACACAGCACACAGATACACTGTACAGTAAATGTAGGTTTTTACTTCCAGAAACGTTAAGCAAAGTCAAAACAAGCAATCCAAAATCATTCACAGGTAAATCAGTCAGTTTTTCAAGCCAGGGATAATCCAAATATCAAATTCCAGTGTCAGAAACAGTTCAGTAGCAGACTTACATCAAATCCTGGAATATCAGTCAATTAGGAAAAATGGAACGGCAATACTCTCCAACAGAAAGAAACAGAGACTGACTCACACTCTCTTCTGAGACTAAGACTAAACAACCAAGATTTCTGGCTCCATCTTATGGCCGTTTGAGAAAACACACCTAATTGCATGCTCTTGCATTCCCTTAAAGAGGCAGTATTAAAATGTCTATCCTGGTTTATATATTTCTAACCCAAATACCTGTTAGGTGACTTATATTCCTAACAAGTATAGAAGTTATAATAGAATAAAATTAAAAGAAAAGTATGTTTTATTAGTAAACAGATACAATTCTGTACATAATTTTCTAATGCAAACATTAACAGATAACAGATAATCAGAGTTGGAAGGGATCTTGCAGGTCATCTAGTCCAACCCCACGCCCAAGCGGGAAACTCTACACCATTTCTGACAAATGGCAGTCCAATCTTTTCTTGAAAGTCTCAAGTGATGGTGCTCCCACAACTTCTGAGGGCAAGCTGTTCAACATTATGCAAGTGTGTGCATGTATGTATATGTATATATTATTTTTCTAACACACATATAACTATCATGCTTTTTAAACTTCTGCATTTTATATTAATGAGTCCCATATTTCCTTACACTTCTTCATACAAATTCTATGTCTATAGGCAATATGCTCATATGTGCAAGGGTAATCAATTCTTCAATCCATTGAGTAAAAGATTCTGGAAAATAGCCTTCAAGGGTTAACTATTCCAATGTTGTAATATGAGTCTTTTACTCATACTAATGACACACAAAAACCATTTATATTGTCCATTTGCCAAATTCCATGTACCACTGGTAGATATCTGATTCGAGAGAATATTATCCTCTGAAAATTTTACCTTTTTGTACACGTCATATTTACTTTTCTCCAAAAGTTAGCAAGTATAGGAAATTGTAAAAACATGTGTTTTAAAGAAACATTGTCTTCATTACATTGCAACAATTCATCTTTATCAGTTTTCAAATGTTCCAAATTCAATATTCTTTTTGGGTAACTGAGTTGAAAAAAATGTTAAATATAACTGCATATATTGTGGAATATATAATAAATATGGAAAAATCTCCAAGGCATATTTTACTAATAGTTGTATATGTGAGAGAAGGAAAGAGTAAGTGAATGAGACACACAGAAAGATTTATACTATGGGCATACACAGTATACATGACACATATACACTGCAGCTATTTACAGGATTAAGGTAAAGAGAAAATTTCTGCAGTGTTACAGAACTTGGAAAATTGAACAGTGCAGCACACTAACACCTGATGTCAAACCAGAGGTGGTATTCAGCAGGTTCTGACCAGTTCTAGAGAACCGGTAGCAGAAATTTTGAGTAGTTCAGAGAACTGGCAAATATCACCTCTGACTGGAGATTTCCCAGTATCCTTCCCCTGCCATTCCTACCAAGCCATGCCCACAGAACTGGCAGTAAAAAATTTTGTATCCCATCACTGTGTCAAACCAATGAAGTATTAAAATAGGTTAATTCACCTTGGAAAGCAAAACTATTTAAAAAAGAATAAGCAGAAGTCCATTTCTGCAATGTTTCTCACCTCACCCCCATGTTCTGAAAGAAAACAATAAATCAATAAAAAATAGTCTAAAATCCCACTGAAATGTCACTCAGCAGAGAAAAGAAAATGACAATAAAGCCATTTGCTTAGCCTTAAGGCAACAAGTGGAGACTAAAACATGCCATAGCATATCAATGCTGTCATCAACTTCGTTATTTTTCTTCAAAGATAATGATAACAAAAAAAGCATCCAGAGAGGGTCCATGAGGGAAAAGGTGGACTATGCTTTCCTTAGGAGCCAGAATAAATTAGTGCATCTGGCAGGCATATAAACAGGAGTTTAAAAATTATGAGAAAATGCCAATGCATCAGCAATTGTGATTTATTTCATTAAACTTCATTTTTCCTGTATTTCTACATTATTTTTTAAGGAGTTAACATAAATCAGTGCATCATTACTGATTAAGCCAGCAATGAAATGTCTTGAATAGAAGAAATTTTAATAAACAAAGGTTCCCTATTGACTATCCATGTTGAAAACAAATGGTATCATATTATATCATAGTCATTAAAATTCAACCTTTGTTTAAAATTACTGTTAAGCCTTTAGTGGAGAAGCACTTATTTCTGAAGCATACAGAGTTAATTCAGGAAATGCGTGGCCACAAGATGTAGTGGCAGCTACCAGTTCAGAAAGATTTGGAGGGGGGTTAATCAAATCCCTGAAGATGGAACTATCTATAGCTACATGCCATTGTGGCTAAAAGGAAGGCCTCTATTCGTAAGGACTATGTCAGACAATAGCAGATGCAAGTGCAAGGGAATTGCAAGTGAGACCAAAGTCTCTAATTTCTCCTGGTGGTTTTCCAAAGAACAAGTTGTTGAGCTCCATGAAAATCAACATATTAAATTAGGGGAATGCTTGATCAAACGTGTCAGTCAGATTTTTTGTTAATCAAAACCAAACCATTTTCTTAGTGTTATCACAAAGAAGGAATAAATTATATAAATGTTTATTCCTATCAACTACTTACTATTTAGTATTCTAACAAAGACTATATTGTCCAAAATTGCCTTGATTGCAGTGAGCTGGTTAATTACATGCTTATATCTTTCCCAGTGGAAAAAAAAGATATCAAAATGCTTACCCCTGTTCCCATAAACATGCTTTGAAGGGACAAATCATACTAATCCTTATTATGCATAAATTGTATAATTATTTTTCCTCACTCTAGTTGACAATAAAATTTGGAAAAGGGAAGAGACACTGACTTAAATGTGAGCCACTTAAATGTTTTCTAAACTTTCAAGATACCTTCTAGACATGAGCTGCTGTTGTGACAGTAAGAAATAGACATGTTGAGGCTTCCGGTTTGAAGGGCTTCGGCAACAGACAGGAATCCGCAATCGTGCGCCGTTTCTGCCTGGGCTTGCCACTGGAGAGCCCCGAGCCGGCTGGTTTTGGGGCTAAGCCACCTCGTAGAGGTGGTGAAGAGGGGGGAGACCGCCAGCAGGGTCGAGGGGAGCTGCATCTCTCCTCCTCAGCTGGCCATTACTCCCTTTCCCGAAGGTGGTAGGAGCGGTGGTCAGAAATGGCCACCTCAAAGAAGAACTCAACCGAAAAAGAACATGCAGGAGGAAGATAAGAAGTGAAAGTTTTGGCTGACCCGGCTAAGTTGAAAAAGCAACAACTAAGGTACCCTGGAATTTAAATTTTAAAACAAATAACATCTCTCCCAAAGAATAGTCAGAAGCAGCAAAAGAAAGTGAAAAGGGAAAGGTTTGGCTTTTTTTTTCCTTCTCTCTCCTTCCTTATATTGACAATTAAGAATTAGAAATTGGAAAAATCTGCTTTGGCATCAATAGGCAATTAAACTGAAAATATAACTAAATGCCAAAGGGACAATAAAGATTTCTGGACATTAAAACCTTTTTCTTCTATAAGCAGGAAGGGAGAGAAAAAAAAATAAGGGCAGGATCTGGAAGAGGGAGGAGACTGCCTGGACTTTAAAAGAATCTAAAGTAAAATTTCAATAAGACTTCTAAAAGATACATTTTAACTTTACATTTTAAAGTTACATTGAAACTTTGCAACTAAATAGTAACCCCAGGAAGAGAAAGTGTAAAAAGAAACAGCTGTGCATATTTGGACTGTCTGGTGACTTTTGGATTTTTGGTTATTATATTTGAATGACTAAAATCAATTGGGTGGTTGTTTAAATTTTTTTTACAATGGCATCACTTCTGGATGAATTGAAAATGGAACTTAAAAAATACAAAGAAGAGGCACAAGAAGGGAAGGGCTCTTTTGGCTTCGTTTTTCAATTCTTAGAAATGGAGATCTGCAACTATGAAAAACAACAAGAAAAGACTGCAAAACAAGAAGACTGGGACAAAGAAGAAGCCATCTTTAATGAACAAGTAACTCTATGTGGGGAAGAAAGGGGAAAGTGGGGGGAAGAGAATGGAGAATTTAAGACCTAAAAAAACAGCCAAAGAAGGGAAAAATAATTTGAACAATGGATATAATGTTGGAAAGCAACAGAAAAGGGGAATACAGAAGAGGGAAATGGAGGTGGAGAGACAGGGGGGGTAAAAAGGGGAGAGAGAAGAAGAGAGGGAAGAAGGAAAGGAAGAGAAGTTATAAAGGTTTGGAGCAATTTTAATTAGTCAATGTTTTATAAAATATAAGTGAAGGGGTGGGAATTAACTATGGAAAGTTTATAATTGTTCCCATAGAAGTATGATATTTATTTGAAAAGTAATGTGCAGAATGTTAAGATCTAAATGAATATTAATATTAATGATAGAATTGAATTGGAACGGATTGTTGTTTTAATTATATTATACATGTATAATCTTTTTTTCTTTTTTCAAGAATACAATCTGTAGTTTTAGAATGTGCCAAGCAGAATCCGAATGAAAGTTATGTATTATATTAAGTGTTATAATTTTAGGGGAAAGATATAAAGGCATCATACTCCAATCAGTGATTACAGGAGAAATTTTGTTTAATGAGAAAAGATAGTAGACTGTTGAAAGAGGACAGACAAAGAATATAAGTACAATGATTTGAATTTAGATGAAATAAATAAAATAAAATTAAGAAAGTTAAAAGAGCTATGTAGAAAATGTAGAATAGTAATAAAATATGGAATGGAATATAAAAATGAGCCTGAACTTGAATTTGTGTCTGTATGAAGAGATGTAACCTGGGATTATGCTGCTTTCAAAAAAGGTGTTTTATTTGTATTTCTTTTCTTTTTGTGAAAACTCAAATAAAACTTACCAAAAAAGAAAAGAAAAGGGGAATACAGAAGAGGGAAATAGAGGTAGAGAGACAAAGGGGTAAAAAGGGGAGAGAGAAGAAGAGAGGGAAGAAGGAAAGGAAAAGAAGTTACAAAGGTCCGGAGCAAGATATAAAGAAACAGGACCTATTTAGAGATAATGGGTGAAAATCTAATTGAAAGGGGGATTCTGTAAAGGTACATGAGATTGTGTTGTTATATTTGTAATAGAAATAACTTTAGAAAATTGAAAACAACATATGATTAGAATGAGGGATAGAATGGTTAGTGTAATTTAGTGAAATGTTTGTGAATAAAGTAAATGAAATAAAATAAATGAGAAAATTGAATTAGGAAGGAATGGGAACATTTTAATTAGTCAATGTTTTATAAAATGTAAGTGTGGGGGGGAATTGACTATGGAAAGTTTATAATTGTTCCCATAGAAGTATGATATTTAATTGAAAAGTAACGTGAAAAGTGTTAAGACTTTAATGAATATTAATATTAATGATAGAATTGAATTGGAATGGAATGTTGTTTTAATTATATACATTTATAATTTTTTCTTTTTCTTTTGTTCAAGAATACTCTGTGTAGTTTAAGAATGTACCAAGCAGAATCCGAATAGAAGTTATGTATTATATTGAGTGTTATAACTTTAGGGGAAAGATATAAAGGCATCATACTCCAATCAGTAACTACAGGAGAAATTTAGTTTAATGAGAAAAGATAATAGACAGTTGAAACAGGACAGACAAAAAATATAAATATAATGCTTTGAACTGAGATGAAATAAATAAAATAAAATTGAGGAAATTAAAAGAGGGGAGAAGCCATGTAGAAAATGTAAAATTGTAATAAGATATGGAATGAGCATGAACCTGAATTTGTATGCTGCTTTCAAAAAAGATGTTTTAATTGTATTTCTTTTCTTTTTGTGAAAACTCAAAACAAAATTTACAAAAAAAAAAAAAAAGAAATAGACATGTTGAAGGCTTTTGCTGTTAATTAATAATAACTTCTCAAATTATGTAATTTTGCAATTTTAGCAATAAAATCCAAGACATTCTCATTCTGAAACTGGGATTGGTGTTCCATGCTATTTATACCAGGATGAAGAAATGTCAAGGTTGTGGTGGTGGCAAAGTGGTTAGAATGCAGTACTGCAGACTACTTCCGCTGACTGCTGGCTGCCAGCAATTTGGCAGATCGAATCTCACCAGGCTCAAGGTTGACTCAGCCTTCCATCCTTCCAAGGTGGTTAAAATGAGGATCCAAATTGTTGGGGGCAATATGCTGACTCTGTAAACCACTTAGAGAGGGCTATAGAAAGGGGCGTGTATAATGTAGGGGGAGTGCATAAGCGCGCCAACGTGCCTACCATCCCTGTCCTATTGTTTTTTTCCTCATATGTATCCATTTCATGTATTCAAAACTATGTTTATACTTATACCTGTTATCTTATAATCACTTGACAAAATAAAATAAATAAAGTAAAATAAATAAATAGAAAGCACTGTGAAGCAGTATATAAGTCTAAGTGCTATTGCTATTGCTAAAGATTGAAGGAGGTTGTCCCAAAGCTGCTTGTTTTCAAGGGGCAACTGGACTTTCTGGTTTTTCTTTGAAGATGTTTTGCTTCTCATCCAAGAATCTTCTTCAGCTTCTTGAATGATAAGCGAAACACCTTCAAAGAAAAAACAGAAAAACCCAGTTGCCTTTTGAAAAGCACATTTGGGATTTCCTGCCAGAGGGTGTTTTTTCTCTTCGTTTTTTCCCCCCTTTAATTCTTCTATTGTGTGCTCTCCCAATATATACAGTACAGTAGATATCTCCCTGTGTATTCTACTTACTATTCTTATTCTTATACATGAATGGTATATCTCTAATGTGTTGTACAAATACTAAAATAGCAAACTTACTGTTTAGAATGAATATTGGGTTAATATAAATCATATAGTATGTTTCTAAGGCTTCCTTTTTCCAGAATTAATATTATCGAATGGAATTTCCTAATTCACTTTCTTCAAACATATATTTATGAAAGAATTCAGGTGCTTGTGTACAAGGAGGAGTGACAGAACCTGAAGGCAGAGTTAAAAGAGCCTAGAATCCCTACATATTCTTATGACTAGGTCCACTTGCAGCTATGTAGGGATTCTAGCCTGGTCCCTCTTTTAACTCTGCCTCCAGGTTCTGCTACTCATCTTTTGCATCTTTATGGTTTCTGATTAGACAGCTCCTTCGCTAGACTGAACTGGACCAAAATGTATGTGAAGGGAGCATCACTCATCAATTTTTAGTAGCAGACAAGGCTCAGCAAAGTCTTTATAGCTTTGTGTGGTACTTAAGTGATTAATTTCCAATTTGCTGACTTTTTGAAGAACAAGAGAAAATTGGAATGAGCTTAATGCTATCATCTTAACTGAAGGTTTAACTGAAAAACTGAAGGTTTTGTTTATTATGGATTTTTTTAAAGAGATTTAGGATTTTAGGACTAGAGATGGATGACCTGATAGTGCTGTTTATTTCAGTTTGTCTTGATTCCTCATTTTACTTGTTTTATCTGTTTTATGCTTAAGCTTTATGTTTATTTAAAGATTCTTATAACAATATCTAGGCATTTTTGTATATATTTCTCCTCATCTACCCTTTTCTATATGCAATTTTCATTAATATAAATATTCTGCAAATATACTTGTCTAAGGGAAAGCTTTCGTATGCTTTTTTTACTAATATATGACCACTATGTACTTTTTCTCATAATATATGCATTTTATACATTGGAGAATTGCATTGAAAAACAAATGTGAAAGTATAAATGTTGTTGCATTTTGCTTTACATATTGATTCAAAATATGAAATTAGATAACTTGGTATAGCAACACAAACCAAATCAATTTGTCCCCATCATTAAACAGAACCTGTTGATAAAATATATTGATAGCATAATGTTGAGTTCTTAAAATAGAGATTCCCAGTATCATTTACCTTCTGTCTTTCTGTCATGTCCCTGTCAGAATCTGATTCCAAGGAGGAGGCTGAGCAGCTAACAGGGAGTGGGAGTGTGGCTCTGGTGGCTGTGGAAGAAACTGGGAAAGGGCAAAATCTGGCTTGGCAGGGAAGAGGTAGAGCAAGGCAGAGGAAATTCAGAGGAAGATCCAAGCCCATCCCCTCTTCATCCTAGGGTATGCAGGGAGGAACAGAGAAAGGAGCAATGTGAGTTGCATGGCTTACTGGGGAGAAAAGGGCCCTGATTCCCTTTATTAGCTGCAGCTAGGAACACAGTGTTTAAAAGGGGAGATTGTACACAGCAACTTGTTGGAAGCAAATCATGAGTTATTTTTTATTGTCGAGGTTTATCTGGGTTCCTGAAATCTTCCCAACTGTGTGTGTTTTGTTGGCCTTTGAAGTCTGCAATTCTTTGTTCAGTTAATTGCTGCAGTGTGGTTTGTGTGGATTTTTATTTACAGTTTATATGTACTTTGTTTTCGGACTAAATTTCTTCCACTTAAAGACTGTTTTTGGATGAGTTTTTCCTCTAGCCGAAAGCAACTGGACATTGGGGGCAAAGTTGGAGGTATTAAAGGGACTTTTCTTACTTATATGACTGTGTTGCCTTTGTGCCACACCCCGGGTCATCACATTTCCCAAGTAAAATGTATATACAGATTAATTACAACCTCAAAGAAACAGATAATCCTTATAGTTCGAAAAGCACCCACATGAGTTAAGAATACAGATATCTTGATAAAGTAAATAGCATATACACTGGGGAGGTTCTCAGACAGATACTAAAGATGCAAGATGATGAACAATATGTTGATTAAATGCATAATCAAGGGTTTGCAAATTGCATAAAGGTTGGATGTACTGTTTCTCTGGCACTGTATCACAGATGAGGAAATACTAATGATATCACTGGCACACTATGAAGATAACAAAATTTAGGATGATAAGAAATGGACCCAGCTCTGGAACTGAAGGAAAGAAAGGCAAATGTGATTTTTCAGATGAACCCACTATACGCATGCAGATTAATATGAAGCATCAATCTTTTTTTTTTAAGCCTTCAAAGCCCAAACAATTAAAAGTGTCAGAGTTGTCAAAAATCCTAATTAACAACAACTCACAATGAGAAATTTGTTCACCCTTCCCCACCACATTCTGGGGACTCCAGGTCATACAAAAGAATGAGAACTGAAGCACTTTCTGACAAGCCAGTTTGCCTGCCAGGTTCCACATGGCATTGGTTAACCTTGCAGCAGACATCCTACATTATCATTGAGATGAGTTCTGTTGTGATGGTGTATCTGCCAAACATCAGTTCCTGAACAGATTCTCATTCCATTTGGTGATTTCCGATGGGAATGTTATCATTCTTCTGATGTACAATAACTAGATAAACTTCAATTTAACACCTGTATATCACTATTTAACCTTTATAGAATACTGCAAGTATGCCAGTACTTTTTTTTAATCATAAGGTACTCACCAGTGGTTGAGGCAGATTAATCGGGTATATTTTTCTACAATATCACATTGTGTACCCTGCAGCCTTGTTAAATCCCAACTAACAACAGTTTCATCATCCAAAGAGCTTGCTGTTTACACATGATAAGGCTCCAAGGATTGTAAACTTATTTAAACAATCCAGTCTGACACAGTGACCATATATAAGCTGTCAACATTATTGTTCAGCAAATGTTATAAATGTCCTATATACATCTGTCTCAGGAAACTCTTTGAGCCACAAACACAATTAGCACATTCTCATCCACTAATTGAAATATGCAGAGGTTTTATTCTTTTTCGTTTTCTATGTGGAATTTTTAAAATGAAAACCTTATCCTATTTTGAATAGGGTGCCTTTAAAATACAGCACTAAAATGAAAGAAACTACAAGTTAAAGGAAGGGAATGCAACCACCAACAAACATGTAAAATCCAGCCAACATACTTTACAAACAAAATTTGAGATAAATGATTTCCCCCTATTTTGTTTACTAAATAGGGAAAAATCATTTGCCTCAAAATTTGTTCATAATGTTCATTTTCATTTCCTTTTTTTCCTTCACTAAGACACAGTATGATACTGTGACACGTGTTACCATTGTGTATAAGGTGCTCAAACATACTTATATATTGTTATTATATCTTGTTATATACATATGACAAAGTGTACATAGAAAAATCTTTCTCAGCTGCAAAGCTCACTAGTGTAGGAGACTGAAGTGTGGGACTGAAGAAACTTTTAACCTGATTTAGCCTGCAGAAGCATTTTATCCATGGATCAGGGATAAATAAGTACCAAATTATACATACTATGGATGAAACATACTGTGGAAACATGGTTGAAGATATCTTGCTCCCTCTAGGTGAAGCAGCAAATGAAATCAAGCATCACTCCCCCACTTACATAACCTAATATTTAAGGCCAGCCCAATTATTTTAGCATTAGAAACAGAAAGCCCGCAAGCAGTTTTTCCTGTCTCTAGAGGTAAATATACAATTATAATAACAATTTGGTCACATATCGTGATACTAAAATTCTTCTGCCTTAGGCAGATGTTGAATAATGGAGGTTGTTGTATAAGAAAAAGAGTTAGGGAGGCATTCAGAAAACAAACCTAGCATCAATATGGAAAAAAAGATCCATAAATCACAGATGGAAATCTCATCATCTCTTTGTCTCCATGTAGGTAGAAGCACCATTTGCTGAACATGTGAGTATAACTGATTTAAAAGCAGCAGATAAAAAAAAAATCCAGTAAGAAAAATGTGGCAACTCCAGCCCTTCCTTCCTGTTGTTCTCTTCTATGGTTTTGAACAAATGGGAACTGAAAGATTCTGTTGTACAAATGTAGTAGAAACATGAGAAAGAAAATAATTATCTGGTCCATAAAACCAGACATCATCAAACTCTCATCCCATAAAAGTAATGAAAAACAGAGCTACTTTTCTGTGGGAAGAGCCAGTTGACTTTGGAGAATTTATCAAAAGGCCTATCCCAGTTGGACACATCAGCTCTTCCATAGGTAAGTTACAAAATACATGCACTAGTGTTTGATGACAAAGATAAAGCTTTCATTGAGCATGTATGGAATATTGACTTTTTTTTTTATTATTTAATGATTCTTGGCAAAAATATTTGGTATAAAGAGAGGGTGGGTGCCCCTTCTGCAAATTGACCACATGTTAAAATAATTGGAGATGAGTGACCAGTGTAAAAATGTGGAAAACACTTTCCTAGGAATAGCAGTTGGCTGAAAATAGTGATTAGTATATGTTTTTACTCATTCTCACAGTAAAAGAAAGATGCATGAAGGAGAGAAAAACATGAAACTAGTGAAAGGCTGAGATTTTTATAATTAGCATCCCTAATAAGTATAATGGACTTGCCATAGTTTGAAAAGTATCATTATTGCCATCACTCACCTTTCTTTAGTTGCCTATGCCAATATTCATCTCATTCCGTGAGGTGAATTTAGCAGGATAACCTGCTAAAGTCTTTTGCCAAGAGACAAAGGCTAAGCTCTCAAAATGGTGGCAATCACAGTGGTACAATCATTTCTTGCCAGTTCCATTGTATCATCAGCTAAGCCATTTACTCATCCCCAGGATATCTGGTGGCAGTATTTTTAAAGTTGTATATTTATGTGGCTAACTATCAATATAAAAGTGAATAAAGAAACTACCAAGCCGGAAAAATCAAGTTTCGTTTCTGATTATTCACTTTGCTGGGTGTTCACTGAAAGGCCAGATGGGGCCTTCAGTCTGAAACTCCTCCCCCGCCCCCAAACATATCTATTATAATGCATTTCAATCTAATTTTGACACACTGCTCAAATGTTAACATAAATAGTAGCTAAAGAGCTGCGATGAAATGAGATTTTTATATTTGCGAATTGAGAAATTATAAGAACAATTTCCTGTAATTTTTCCACAAAAAAGGAAGAAATTCATAGTTTTGTGTGTGTGTGTGTGTGTGTATGTGTGTATGTGTATGTGTGTGTGAATGGCAGAATTCCATTTTAACAATAATGAAAAGACTACTATTAATGCTTCCGATGCTTTTTCTTGGATTTACAGTAAGTAAATCCACATTTACAGTGTTTACAGTAGTTTTACAGTAAGTAGACATGCCAGTCAAGTTATAGATTGCTGGAAATATGATTCTACATGAAAAGGTAAGATATTTACTCCTGGGCAAGCCAAAGGCTATGAATGAGAGAAAGTGGGGGGGAGAGGGAGGGAGAGAAATGTGGATCATGCAAGGAAGCATAGCAGGGGGGGAAGGAGGAACAAGAAAAGGAAAGATGGAAGATTTCTGATGCTCCTTGCCAGCTTCCCAAAAGGAAACTCACTGGGAAACTGGCAGCATTTTACAAGTGCTCCTGCTCCCACTGCTCTTTTGCCCACCTGTGGTCATTTTGTTTCTCTGTTTAGGTAAGACATACCTTTGGAAAAAAAAACTGAAGCATCACATCAAGGCAGTTTTCACAATCCACTAGGCTTTAAGCAGGTTGGCTCAGATGTGGTTCAGTGTGTTATTTGAACAGATTCACTGTGGCTTTTTTCCTCTCCAAATTGTTTTCCTTTGGTTGATCACCCCTTGCTTTGTACTATTTACAAATAACATTTTCTCCTCAATAGCTTCATTTGGCTATGATGTTACTTTCTGAAAAAAAGTTTGATCAAGAAATCTTGGCCCTTTTCCTTTCTTCCCTTCCTGGAGTCTTCCCCGATTGCCTTTTAACTCCAAACAGTAAATCGTCTCATTTGTTTAACTTCGGAGCTAATGCTTTAGAGCCTTGAAATTCTGACAGGAAATTATTTGGAACTTTAGCCTTTCACAGATTTCTGAATCCTGTTACCTGCATTTCATTGCAATTACAATAATTGCTTCTTATTTAAACGTCTCATGAGCTAAGAAATGGAAGCTTTATGTTACCACTGCCGATTTCTTGCCACAACTCCCAATTTTTGGGAAGTACATACCTCAGTTTCTTTTTTAAAAGAAAGCAATCATGTTCTTGTAATTTTTGTGCAATGTATTTTTTTTTTTGCTAGTGCAGAACTGTAGATCGCTGTCCAATCTGCCCAGTTAACATTTTTAAACCAGATTTGTCAAAGACAAATGGTTAATTTTACTTATGAATGAGGGATCAAAAATGTATCATCCTCAGGGTTTTTCTCTCATGCTCTGAGCAGATACTGCTGAATGTGCATTCACTCTTTATCTTCCAGGAAAGAGACACATTAGAGCTAATTCTGATATGAAAAAGTGATTCCTTCAGAAGGTGTGCCCAATATTTGATGATCATTACTAATGTTATAGAAAAGGCTTATTTTTTTAAATATTAGATTTACATACTGACTTGCCTCCAATTTATGTAGGTAAAATCCCATTTCCCCATAACAATCCTATGAAATACATTGGCTGCCAGAGTGTAATTAACTCAAAGAAGTTTGGTAAACTTCAGTGACTAATATTGGATTTAAACGTAGGGTTTAAACCAGCTCTATTTATTTCTTTTGTGTAGGGTTTTTTCTTCCAAAGGCACCCAAAAGAATATATAGAAGATTAAAAAGAATTACTAATCAATCACTAATAAGCAATTCTAAAAGCAATAAAAATGCAAATTATTTTACCCAAATTAGGGCAATCTGATCCTGGCAGGTGTTGATCTATGCCTGGAAGGTCACACATGTCTTTAGTTGTCAGTAAAATCCTACTAGCTCATCTTCCCTCAGGAGAAAGTTTCATAACTGAAGCAGTGTTATCAAGGACTTCTATCACCCTCCTATGAGTTAAACTCATTAGTGAAATCATAAGTTAGGCACCCCTAACTCATTTTAGTGCATGGGCAGCTAGAAGAAATCATTGTCATGTCAACACCTTAAATTGGACCTATTAGTGCACAGGCAAACACTGCATCTGTTTCAGGACTGATAATGTGTGATCCTTTTTAAGCACCTATTCAACTTCTGGATCAACCTCATGAGTACTATTATGTAGGGTACATTACAGTAATCCAGGTATGAAGCTATTAGGTCAATAAAATGATTCTGTCTTAAGCATCTGCTATAAATCAAAGGGACAAAAACAATGAAATTATTTTTTTAAGGAAAGCAACCTCACATCATAAAACCTGGCCTTTCAAACATACATAGTGATGTCAGATGCAACTGTGAAAATATGGAGTTTGTGTTTTGTGTTGTGACAACACACATTTCATCTCTTCCCATTCCCTGTAGCCAAACTGATCACATATCCAAAATGATATCCATAATTATATAGGGAGTCTTCCTGGAGCATGGGGTTGGACTAGAAGACCTCCAAGGTCCCTTCCAACTTTCTTGTTCTGTTCCTGATCCATACCTGGCATAAAATGTTCATTTTCTTTCTATTTCAAAATACTTCAGGAGACTAACTTCCACTAAAATCATTACTTTCAAAAATGACATGTTTAAAATAATTGAAGTTAATTGAAAGCTAAGATTTCAAATCCATCCAGGTTTGAATTCTGCCTTCTACACTTTTATCTAATTTAGGATTTGGTTGAAATTTCTCTGTAGTTTTCAAAGATATCTCTAAAATTAATAAGAAGCTAGGATTTAATAGTATTCTGGAATATGAGATTATGAGATGTGAATGAACATTTCATTCATGCCATTTTATTTTGTATTGTGGATGAATTTATTTTGCTGTTGATCAGAAATCCAAGAGCTTCACTAACCCAATTTTAACAAAAGCAATTAGTCCATGCTTTTAGGCATAGCTTTATTCTGGGGAAAAAAGATCAGCCCTCAAATTATAAATTAGAACTTTTTGTTTATGTAATGAAAGTTACCAATTGTACTTTGAGTATTTACAAGGAGATCAAAGGAACCTTACTGAGTCATTCTGTAGCTTTATGACTGATATCCATTTTATCTTCCTTTGCCACTTCTAAAGTGAGAATAACTCTGCTTGCTAGTTATACAACATATTGTACATAATTATTCTAAAACACGAGATGTCAGGGACAAAGTCTTGGTGGAAGAATCACAGATCTTTAAATCCTGATTCTATGGACTGTTCACTAAAGATAAATACAGTAGACATGCTCAGAAGCATATAAGTTATTATTATATTATGCAATCCAACCTGAAACTTAGCATTGTCTCCTTTTATAAAATACAATAGAAATTGAATTATGTATGCACGTCAACCAATAGTGAAACTAACTAATAATATGTAAGGTTTTATACCCTATACAATGATCAGCAGTGGGGATATATTTTATATCTAGTATTGTATATATCTAAAGTTGGATTAGGTAATGAAACGCCTTCAAATACTGCATTTTATTATTTCCATAAGTTCATTTGGTATGGTTTCCAGGACCTTTCTTCCACATTCTAGAAAACCTGAAGTTACAACTAAATGATTAAAAGGGCCACTTTCTGCAATAGGGTCACCTTGTGAAATATTCTTGAAATTATCTTCTATTTTGCTAACCCAGCTTTCATAACAGACACTGCAGACACCCGAATCATAACATGGATGCTTATCTACATGGAAACAATGCTGACACAAAATAGCTCAGATTATAGGACAGACCATTACATGAAGCACAACCAACACCACATGTTGGAGCTGGACAATTTGGACAGACAAACAAGGAAGCTTATGATTATGAATCATGCCTTGCACCCTAAAAGTGATGTCGATCGATTATATCTGTTGAGAGCAGAGGGTGGTCAAGGTCTCCTACAAGTAAAGCAGACTGTAGAAGAAGAAAGACACAGCTTGAATGACTACTTCCAGAAAAGTGAAGAGCCAATGATTAAGGAAATACATAAAGGAGGCCTTTTGAAGACAATCAAGTCAAAAGCTGAATACAGAAAAGAAATAATTGAGAAGTGAATTGGAAATTGGAAAAGCAAAGCTACGCATGGCCCATACCTGAAAAGTAATGAAGGCAAAGCTGACCAAAAGCTTACTTGGAACTGGCTAAAATCAGGAATACTGAAAAAAGAAATGGAAGGCTTTATTTTGGCTGCTCAAGAACAAGCCTTAGCCACAAATTGCATGAAGGCAAAGATTCAGCATGTCACCACCAACAGCAAATACTGCATCTGTAATGAGAAAGATGACCATTTAATCCGTGGGTGCAGCAAAATTTTACAAACTGACCACCTAGAACACCATAACCAAGTTGCAAAAATCATTCACTGGAAATTGTGCCAAAAGTTTGGATTTGGGTATAGTAACAGCTACTGGGAACATCAGATTGAGAAGGTTCTGGAGAATGAAAAAGTCAAGATCTTGGGGGACTTCAGAATTCAGATGGACAGGCACTTAGCCCACAACACACCTGACATAACAATAGTTGAAAAGAAAAAGTTTGGTTCATTGACATTGCAATACCTGGTGATGCACGAATTAAAGACAAGCAGCAAGAAAAAAATCACAAAGTACCGGGACTTACAAATTGAAGTTGAGCAACTTTGGAAAAAGAAATTGTTTGTTATCCCAATTGTAATTGGAGCCCTTGGAGCAATACCTAAAGGGCTACCTCGCTATTTGGAAATTCTGAATTTATCAGACTTGAAGACCCCGATTCTACAAAAAACCACCCTACTTGGAACAGCTTATATCCCCCAATGCTATCTTAACAGTTCCTAGGTCCTTGGTTAGGACTTGAGCTATTGAGTTACCAACCAGTCCCAAAGGCTGTGAATCTCACCAAAGATTAACAACAACAACAACAACAACAATAATAATATAACTTAAGGCTCCCAAGATATAAACTCTTTAAGAAGAATAACCCTGATCAATAAACCTGCGTAAATTAATAGCTACAACATTAAAATCAAGGAATAATTTCCATACCCAATAAACAATACAGAGCCGCATATTCACATAATCAAATCTGCAACTATATCTGTATAGGGGAAAAATAGGTTTTGGAAGAGCAGAGAGATATGTAATAGTTAATAAAAAATGCATTAAATTCTACAGAATACATATCTCTTGAGAAAACAGAGAATTTATCTGTCTGACAAGTTTATTATAATGCACGAAAGATACCAAAGTGATATTTCCCCCTTGGCCAATTTCTTGCCATACAAAATCATACACTTCGATTTAATATTTCTGTCAGCTGGGAGTTGCTTCTATATACTATACACTCTGCTGTCTTTATACCAGGGATGTGACTCTTTTGAATTGTTTTCAAAGGCACTTCAGGTAAACTCTTTCAGATTTCAGACATTCTGTTTCCTTCTGATTCCTGGTTCTAGGACTTCATTCCAACAGAAATAATAGGAAAAATTAATCTGGTTTGTACCAACTTTGGAGTGAAAACAAAGGGCTGCATGTACATTGTTGTCTCCCACCACCACAAATATCAATTGGTCACCCTCCCAAATGTCAGAAAAGTCCAAACAATGCTTTCTTTGAGATTGAGGTCTTTAAAAAAAAAGCAATTTTACAGAAGGTGATTAATGTCTCTTTCAAATTCAACCTAGAACTAAGGAGAAATTTTCTGAAAGAACACTTAATCAGTGGAACAACTTGCCTCCAGAAGTTTGGATGCTCCATCACAGGAGGCTTTTAAGAAGAGATTGGACAACCATTTTTCTGAAACAGTAAAGGTCTCTTGCTTGAGTTGAGGGTTGGACTGGAGCACTTTTGGCATCCCTTGCAATTCTATTATTCTGTTATTCTTTCTATGATCATGGGATGGATATCATCCCATCAAGCACAAAGGAAGTTTGGAATGGTATAGGATCTCCTGCCACTGGCAGGAAGTTGGACTACAAGACCTCCTAGATCTCTATTATTATTCTATTATTCTCTCCCAACTCTATTATTCTATGTTCTAAGAACTCCAAGATTCCCTTCCAGCTCTGTTATTCTGTTATATTCTGTTACATCCACTCTGATGCTATTTATACTTAAGTAGTATAGTTGCAGATAAAGTATAAATAAAACTACATGGACAAACATATTTAATTATATTTTGCCTGTTTGTTGGAAGAGAAGTTCACTTAATTCTAATAAATTTGAACTCACCAAATTTATATTTCCTAAATTATTCTTAAATAACAATAGCAACTAGCCTTCAGTATTAAACCACCCAGAAATGTATAATACAGTATATAGAAGCAACTCCCAGCTGACAGAAATATTAAATCGAATACTGTATAATACAGTTCTCAGAACAAATAGAAACAAAACACCCCACTGGGGCAAAGTATGCCCCAAAGATGTATATTCTTGCAGAAATAAAAATGAACAGTATTATATTAAGTAAAATGCATATAAAAGGATATGCAAATCACCCAAGATTTGGCATGAATTTTAGATATAAAGGTGTCAAGATTTACTTCAAATCTGAAGTTCAAAGGCAAGAAGAGATTTGGACTAATCTGAGATTTCACTAAATAAAATATTTCACCATAGACTATAATAAGGAATTGTAAAATTGCCTGCAGCTGCTTCATTCTGGGGCAGAATGGAATGAAAATTGCAGGCGTATAGTAAGACCCTTTCAAGGAAATTAGCCCAGCAACATTTTAGACAGACAACTTCAAAGGTTTCAACACCATATATTTTTTTAAAAAATATTTTAAAAAATGGACTTGCTAGAAGGCAAGGATGAGAAAAGGAAAGCATGGCAACCTCCAAATTATCCAGTGAAGAGACAAACATAACATAGTTGTTCATAACATGGCCAACATAACATAAGTTCAAGTTGTGTTGAACTTTTGAAAAAAAAGGTCTTTCTTCATCCTAATCCTACTACAAATTTAAAATAACATGTTCAAACACTGTTTAAAATGTAAGCGTTTGCTGATTTGAAGGCGCCAGCATCTTCTGATTGCTTGTTTTTCTGCCTAGCAAGTTTGTTGGCATGGTTCACTTATGAAACTCTGGTGAAAGAGATGCAGAAGAATGAGAAATGGAAAGATCTATGTTACACAATTTCCAGGGTCCCCAAATCTAAGATTATAAAAGTGAAGTTACCCTTCCTTCCACCTTGCTTTCTTGTCTGTTAGTGAAAGTATGAAAAACCACTTTTACCAACTTATCAGAACAATGCAAAGAACATCCAGCTTCAAGGCTCATCCTTACTGCTGGTTGCTAGTATATGATTGTATCTAATTGCTTCATGCTGCTCATGTTCTTTTAAATTTTCAGTCATTGACTGAATAAATAATATTGTATTATAAGGCTCATCCTGATGTGATTGCTGATAACACTGTACATTATTAGAGGCTACAGAGTTTAATTTTTTAAATAGATAATTTCCTGTCTCCCTGTCTATTTTTGTTTAAGAAATTGCTGATCTCAGGTCACTCCCTTCTGCCTTTGTTCCCAGGGACAACTAAGCTGGACTAAGGTGCCAATTACTAGCTAAACTACTACTTCGATGATGGGGAACCTATGACATGTATGTCAAAGATGCCATGCCATGATAGGGGTGACACACCAGCATTCATTGGAACCAGTCTACTCTTGAAAGTATGGCTCACTCTCTTGTAATTTTCAGAGGCTGTGGAGGCCATGCAACAATGAGGTATGGTCTTGTGTGGCCTCCATCCCTCTGGAAATCATGCAAGAGGCCATGCTCTTATGCAGTCTCCAGAACCTCTAAAAAGTGTGAGATTGCACAGCTTCCAGAGACTGCAGAAGTTGTAGAAGAACATTCTCCAATGTTACTTCAAGTCCTCATGCAGCCCTGAGTTTCATAAAGTAGACCAGAGGGGCCTGACAACAGAAAAAGAACAGTGCCTGAAGGAGAATGTTGCCAGTGGAGGGAATCATACATTCCCCCAGGCTTAGGCACCTTGGGGTATGAATGGAAGGCAGCCATTTTGGCAGGTAGCGTTGAAGGTCCAGGCTTCAACTTCATGCCTAACTTGGCAGTGCTGCTGAGTGCCACTGTTCAGAGTGGCCTAGAAGGTGAAGAGATTGAGAATTGTTTTTCTTTGGTTAGTAGTAGGAATGTAACCTTTCAAAGAGAGTCAGGTTGGCATTTCCTGAATTTTTGACACACAGAAAAGGTTCATCATCAGTGTAATACTGTAATGAACTCTGCCATCTATAAATTGCTCATATCTTGAGGCAATCCAAATTTCTTTGAAGAGAAGCCACAGCTTCCTCACTTTCCTTGAAACTCTGCACATTCTCTGTAAAAATAGGGTGTGTGGGGGGGAAACATATCATGGTCAATTCAGGAGGGACACTCTTCAACACTGGATCCAGTTTGATTTAATTTGATTGGACTGCACTCCTTTTTAGGAATTCTCCCAGAAATTATTTCAGCATCCCTGTCACATTGCCACAGAGAGGCTAATCTAAGAAAGAAAAATGCTGCGTGAGAAGAATATAATGAGTTCTCTTGTAATAGTCACCAACAACAGTTCTCCACCAAGTGGCCCCATTGTCTTGATTCTATTTCCTCTGAACTCCCCAAGTTCCAAGTGCAGCGATGTCTGAGCCTTTTCCAAATATTTGTCTTTTATGTTTGGGATAGATTTGTGAGCAGAATTCTGAATTCTTCTTGGGTTCTCTGGTGAATAAGAATAGGCTGCCTAGATGGTTCATTACATTGCCACATTACATTCCTATATATTTACCCCTCTGGAAGTCCTTTGAAATGAGAGCCCAGAGAGCTCTACATAGGAAAAGGCCCATGGCATCCTTCAGGCTTTACTGATTCCAACAACACTGCAGATGTCTAATTTGCTCTTACTTAGATTTCTATCATGTATCCTATTGTATCATAGATTTAGCAGCTCAGCCTGGCTTTACACAATGGAAATGCCTTAAGGATGAGGTGTCAATAACAGTAAGCCCCTAAGCAAACAGACCCATACACTGCACTGAAAGACATCTTTCTTTGTTTAACCTATCCCTTTGTGTTGTTTCACAATCTTGTCCATGCCACTTCTATTTACTTTAAGAGTTTTAAAAATGCATCTATATTTTCACAGCTTGTCATGTTTTGGCAGCCTTCTGTGGTCATTTTTGCCCCATAAAGTGGATCGCGACATTTTTAGAAAAAGCCAAATAAGCCATAAAAGCCATTAGATGGGTTCCAAAAATCTACCTAAGGCCAATGCTTTCACTAGGCCAAATTTTAGGTCATAAAAATATTTAAGTTGTGAGAGCTTCAGTTGTTTTAGAAAGCAAGACCACCTAAAATGTTATCTAACTTTGCTGGTATAATTTTTATTTCTCTCTCATTTTCTTTTCCACCTGTCAGTAAACATTCATGTTTCCCAAACTTTTGGAAAAAATAGAAAAGCCATTGTTTGCTTGCTTTCCTCCAAGCACCCTAGTGGTGGTATGGATGCATCATGGCCATAAATGGAAGCTGATTTAAATATATTCATCTTTCTTCCACATTCTGTATAAACTCTGGCCATGCCAACTCATGACTTCAGCATTACCAGACTTCTGTCCTTTTCTTCTTTCTTCCAACCCAACTTTTCAACTTTTTGTAATATATTTCGTTATGAAAGAATCTGAAAATTTTCAAGATTTGCAAATTTTATTACCCTGGCTAAATAAAGAATTTGTGATATATTTTTTTTAAAAAAATGCATCAACTTAATAGGAATAGGATTGTAAATAATGTTCTCTCAGTCCTCTCCACTCCAAAGGATAAGAAACCTGTGGTACCAGACTCTGCAGATGGTAGCAGTTGAGGTTGGGCAGGAAAAAACAATGAATAATTACTTCTTCTGTGCCATTTCAAAATGCATAAGAAGAAAGTATCCAAATGGCCTGGGATGATTTCAAAAAAGCTACACAATATTGGACCTGATACAGGCATAGTGATACAGTGTAGCTAGTGTTGTAGTGTTGTAGGAAGAATTATCCTTCTAGGTTCAGTTCCAAGTGTGGAAAAAGACTCTGGAAACACGGAGGCTGATTGGAAAGATGGTTTAATGGTGGACAGGACCCAGTGGTGGGATTGAATTTTTTTTACTAGCAGTTCTGTGGGAGTGGCTTGGTGGGCGTGGCAAGGGAAGGATACTGTAAAATCTCCAGTCAGAGGTGGTATTTGCTGGTTCTCCGAACTCCTCAAAATTTCCGCTACTGGTTCTCCAGAACTGGTCAGAACCTGCTGAATACCATCTCTGATAGGACCACATGGCTTGAAGCTCCAAAGTGAAAAGGACAATCACATGCTTCCAGATTTTGGGTGAAGGAAAAAAAGGGGCAAGATGCTGAGAGACCCTAAGTTTTATACCCTCTGTTGGGACCCACCTTAATGTTTCCTGTTCCTGTGTAAGAACTATATTCCATTGGCTATCAGACTCCCAGGGGTGAGGGTCTTAGCTAACTTTGACCTGAGTGCTGGCTGATGCAATCTTCCCAGGCCATGTGGTGAGATGGGTAGAGGGCTTTGTTATATAGAATACTCTGGCCCAGGCCTTAATGGCCTGCCCATTAACAAAGGTGGGGGTGAATTTCTGCTTCTGTGGTGAGTATCTGCTTCTGAGTTTCTACTTCTCTTTTTAGGGGAAATATTTTGCCTTTTTAGTATATCCAAAAATATTTCATTTTCCTAGGAGAGGGGTGAGTTTTAACTTTCAACAGTAGGTAGAGACTTCGCCTCCTAACAATATCCTAGAAGTAAACCATCTTCATTATATTACCACAAAAAATGAAGGTCTCTGTGTAATGACTAAAACATGACTCAAATGAGATTTAGATTAATGGCAGCCTGGTTATGTCAAGATTTCATTAGTCACCAGAGTTTCCCACAAAAGAATGCAACATGCTATTGCTTCAATGAGCCAGTTTAGAAATAAAAAGGAGACATAGGCAAAGGCTGTTGGATTTGAACCAGGAGGAGATATAAGTGGGAATTAACCTGAACTGCTCAACGATTTTCTGCTGCTTAAAATGGATATCATTCTTGAATTATAATAAAATTTAGTCCTCTCTGTGATGGCTTGTACTAACGAAAGCTGAGAGTCCAGATATGAAAAGGTAAGTTGTTTTTGCCTGAGATGCTTTTGTCAAATAGAGAATAAATGTACTCTAAACATGGTAGGGCCTAACTTAGCATGCCTTGCAAATTTGGCTACTGCAGAATTGTTGAACCGGTATAGAGTTTAGTAACAAAGTCAGCCAATGAATAGGCATGGCAATAGGAGCTGAATTGGAAAGTGAAACTGGAAGTAGCCTGGGTGTGGTGCTAGTCTCTGCTCTGAACTCTGAAGCTGCTGTTTGTGTTTTGATTGTAACTCTCTACCACGTTGGAAGAACCTACTTTGGTATTGCACATTTACTTCAAAACTTATTATGTATATAAAGAAGTTAATGAATCCTGCTGAATTAGTCACCCGTGTGTGCTTTCTGGGTTTAAATTTATGCTGCAAAATCTAACAAGAATAAATTTATACCAATCCTCATAGTTCATCCAGGATCTGATCCTTTTCTAGAACATTACTCTGAAATGATTGACATACATGATAGAGTTCCTGATTTTGAAAACCTGACATGCTTTCCTGTTGTTTCAGATTTAGGAGCTCCGTACAGATATTTTGCAGAATTGTCACATTATGCCTGCAATAGCATGCAACAACTCAGATTACTTGGAGACGTTAGAAGTAAATGAAACCTAACTGCTTCAGCTTTTCCAAATCAGCTTCCATGCTTTGCCTTTGTTGTTTCCAGTTCTCATGTTTTAGGCTCCAGTGCTCTGAATTCCAGGGTGAGTAAGAAATAGGAATGGAAAATGGTTCAGACTCAGATGATTTCCCTTGCTTTTTGGCAAGTCTGGGAAATGATTCTTAGCAAATGAAATCAACTCCAAATCCTCAGTCATTTGCCTAATCCAAATACGAATCCCAGCCTTTTGAAAGTCAGCTTTCATTTGCCTCTGCTGCTTTTTCAATGAAATAATCTGTCATCAGAAATATATTGATGTTGTAATATTAATTGACTGCCAAGGACTTTTTAAAAATGGTTTCTACTTTTTTTTTTCAACGTTTTAGTCCCTCCCTCTTTTTAATTAACTCCATCTGGCTTAAGGCTCTCTCTTTCAACAATAGGTCTCAATGCTATTATGCAGCACAGCAGGAGAAAGCCACAGATCCACTCAGCAATCACTCAGCAGAGAGGCATTGGGAACAATGGCATGAGAACATAGGAGGAACAGCCTCGCTTAGTCATAGGATAGGGAAGATAGTTGTATGTGAGTTTCAGGAAGATATTTGTTACACACACACACACATACACACACACACACAGAGGGAGGAAGAATGAATATGTTTTTAAAGCAAGGTACATCTTATAGAAATGTAGTTTCTTCCATTTAAATTGTTCAGATTTTTTGCAATACTGGCTCATGAATCTTGAAGAGTAAAACAAAATTTTGTAAACTCGAAACTGGGCTAGATTTTCTCTTTGATACCCACCATTTGTTCAACACCTGTTTCATGCAGGGTTTTCCTGCTCCCTCCACCCTGAAGAGAACCTGAATTCTCCCAGGGTGGTAATAAAATCCGTGCAATAAATAAATACATTTTTCCTCTCAGCACTTCTGAGCTTATAAGCGACAAAGTTTACTTGAAGTGTATTCTCAGCGTTACATTTCTAAGATGTGAAGTATTTGTAGAAGTCCACTGAAATGTGTAAGCAAAATCTTACAATAAGGATTTTATCCTCACTCCCAGTTTATGGTATATAGACATGTCAAGTGGAATAAAAATAATACATTGTATCAGTAGGAATTAAATTCATTGTTGTTAAATAGATTGGTGTATCTTTTGTGGGTATTTTATCTCACAGGGAGGGAGAATGACATTTCTTTTGATATTTGTCCCTCTGAATGCCTATTGATAATTTGCCTGCTTTTTTCCATAAGTTTCTTTGGGGTTTGCAGAAAATCCTAAGGTTTCTTGCAGGTGGCTTTTTGATGTCACTGCAGTATTTTCAATAGAGACAAGCCAGATTCAGGATAAAATATGGTGTTGGAAAGCCTGTAGCTATGGCAAACTTCAGCCCTTCCCAGGTCACTTGAGGGGAGATGCCATTAAAGGTACACCTGGCTTTGGCATCACTCCATTCAAGAGGAGAGAACCAGCAGTCAAAAAATTTGGAACCAGAAGTAGCAACCACTTGGGGAAAATCTGTCAGAAAACACATGTACTAACAAATCCCTGAGCACTACATTGTTCTACATCCAGAATTAAAAACATAATACATAACCATGGGCACATTATTAAAGGGCAGAAACACAGACAAGCACAGACATAAATTATCTTGTTCTCATCCATGCCAAGGTTTTCCTAAACAGAACCACCTGGAACATAAGATTTAAGGAAGTTTATGGAAGGAAAAATTTTAATTTCATCTTCAACTCCGTAGTTGAATGTCACTATAGAACAGCTTTACAGAGGGGGGAGGGGCGATTTCTGAACAATATGGAACATAGGGATGATTTTAAAATCTTAGCCATTGTCTATCCACTGCAGATGAAGGCCTCTTCTGCATGTTTCCAATTAATATGATTTGGAAAATAAATTGAACTTTTTCCCTTCCCAAGATTCTCAAATGATCTTAAAATGTTCAGCACATTTCCTAAGTCAAGCCAGCATTCGTAAATTAACAAAGTCTCAGTGAGTCACAAGGTTCCTTACTTAAGGTATTTTGGATGAGTGAACAGTGAAAAAGGACTTAAATGTAAGTATATAAGAATAACTTCATTGGATCATTCTCTTCTTAGTGTTATGTTTCTCACAGGAGCCTCCACAATAATTGTCCTGCAAGTAGCATTTGGTGGCATATTGCCCTCAACATGGAGGTAATGTTGAGTTTAAAACTGATAATTCTTAAGAGACATGTTTTGGGTGGATTTACCCAATCATCTTTTAAAACTATCCAAGGGAGTAGGTGTTCTCATGGCTTGTGAAAATTAATTCAGTAGGTTATATCCCAAAGGAATATGTATTATAACCTTCATACAGCAATAAGAGCATTTTGGCTCTCTAGTTTGGGAAGGTTTTGTTAACCTTGATAAAATTTGGGAAGCTACATTGAATAAGTCAGGGAATCTGGGTCCCTTATTGTCAGCAATTAAAATTATTGTAGAGACTTTATTTTCTAGCCTTGTTGCCATCGCTACTCAAAAATAAGTTTCTGAACTCAATATTGCAAAGTTCATCCTCCATTTTTTCTGGAAATTGGAAGGATAAATCTTTGTGGTACCATGGACCAGTATACTTCTCCATTGCTATTATTTCCACAACTCATGTCAATGTTGTGTCACACAACATGTAATCACATGGGTACACGGCAGAGGTGATACAGGACTGGGGCTAATGCCAACCCTTCAGTTGCTGTTTGTTGCAACAGGTATAATTCCTGCGGCAGAAATTGATTGGTAAGAAATTGGATGCCCCTGCGTACCCATGTTTCCAGTCTCTTAATCTGAACCCAACACACATGCATAAACAAAGATCATTTCTTTGGGTATGGTAAATACAATACTTTTAGAGATAATCATGACAAATATATCGCATGCTCTATTTTTGGGTGTTTAAGATATAAAAATCATATGGAAATATGAATTGGATCTAGTTTGAAAACATAAAATGATGATTGTATTTTATGATTATGATCATGACTTATTACTTATTGCTTGTATGTACTCTGAGAAGTTATGCACAAGAGACAAAATCCTTTCTAGAAGCTTTATTAATTTGGAGAAATCTCATTTAATAAACTTATCATGAATACGCATCAGATTTTGTTCATTAACACAAGTCACCAAACAACAGACTTGTCTGTGTCAAGACAATTGTGCTCAAGACCTATTTAAGCTGTTTGTCTTTTTGCATTCACTTATTAAATGCTTCTGAATTGTATGCCAATAAAGTACAGAGGTGATGGTAAATATTAGGGGTTAAAGGCTGAACAATATTTTTGTAGCCAAAACCATTGAATTATCACTCCATCTTTCTCATAACACTAGGATATAGTATATAATAGTATACTAGTACAACTACTATATAAAATGCGGTTGTTGAGAGAGCAACAATGAAGACTTAATATCTGTCACTTCTTTTTTTCCTTTTTCCTAGTTCCTTTTAATGGCAAATCAGGCTGCAATAAGAGTAAAATTAACCTGTAGTGGTTCAGTGGTTTGATCTTTATAGAGTACTGAACCAACTGCTAGAATCGAAAGGTGGCAATTGTCTGTCTGCCTAAGCTACATTGATTCATTCAGGAAATCAGTCAAGTTAGAACAAATATTCCCTTCCCAAATGGCCTGTTACTGTGAAATCAAATTATAAACTTGAGCTCGCCATAACGTATGCCTTGTTTTTAAAAAATAAATTCATGCTGTGCAGCAACATTTCATTCACTTGGGTAAATACATTACAGAAGCTGGAGTATTTCACATTAAAGTATCCATCAATTATGGCTGCTTTTTTAGATGCATATTTACATATAGATCTTACATTACATTTTCAGGTCTTGGTGCCATAATGGAATATCTGGATCTTTCCCCTGACCAGACATCTCCAGCTGGAGAAGGACCCAGAACATGAGAATGAGAATCTGGAAAGGCATTCTGTTTTAAATATAGGAGGCAGTGTTAGAGAAGACTTTACATACGTTTACATGAAATTACATGATTGCTACAGATCACATTTTGAAGTTATAAAATTCATTATGATGATGTTGCATATTAGACAGGCTCCGGATTCTTAAATAGAAATTCCTCTTCATGTCTGTACTATTAGAATACCTCACAAGCTGATTCTGTGTTTATATATCTGATCACCCTTTCCAGACCTGAACTGACTAGAGAAGACTGCTTTTTGATATGGTCATATGTGACTTAAAGGCTTAGCTATACTAGATGCCAAGGAGTGAAAATGTAGGTCACTGGATTTTCTAGGAATGGTTTAAAAACAAAAACCCAGAGAACAGACAGTGAAAGAGGATCAAAGAAAGATATAGTTAGAGCTCTACTGGAATGCCAGGAACTGAGTCACTTTATATCTGTCTAATGTGTGGTCTTTTAACCATTTCTAGTTTCTAAACTGCCTTTTTTTAAAAAAAGCAAAATCCAAAGTTAAATTTTTAAATTCTATTGAGTTCTGTCCTTAAATTTTAATGTATAAGTCTATTTAAAGACCGGAGATAAATCCTGTGCTAAAAACAAAAAGTATTCCTTTTTGTTTTTAAAGTTTGAAAGAGATAGTACTCTTAGTATTAAGTTCAGAATTAATAAAAAGATAAAAGGCATTGAACTAACTTGGTTCATAATCTTTGTCTATAAATCAGAACAAGCCATTCTTCTCTGAGCCTTTAGACCCCTCTAACTCCTTTGCACACCTCTTGTCTTTCTAGTCTGGTCCAAACTGCAGGGACTTTTTAAGACCACAAAATATTCTGGAATGCCATCTACAGGTTGCCTGAAAAACAATAATGAAGTAGGTGGGTAATTACTTTATGCCATGCTACTAACTATAGGTATGCTGTATTTATTTTCTTAAGCTTCTGATTATGAACCCTGATAACAGCATGGCTTTCATTGACACGTACAATGATGTTGCTAGACTCTTTCATTTAGTATACTGTTCTGTACCTTACAAAAGATGCTAATTTATTCCGAGCCACTCAATGAGCTTATGACTAAAGGTGATTTGTGCTCAGACTATTAAAGACACATTTACTGTAGGGCAAGGCTATCAAGCTCCTGGCTGATGGGCCAGATACATCACATGCTTGCCACACTCATGCCAGGTTTAGTGAAGGGGGAAAAAGTCCTGATACATCTTGTGACGCTGCCCTGACCACATAAGTTTGACACCATTACTATAGGGGAAGGAATGGAGGCATCTAGGGGCAGAGTTAAAAGAGAAAGCAGCTTCTCTGTAGCCATAAACAAAATCCACCCACATCTCCAAATTCCATTGACTCTTACTTAACTCCTAGCAGGTGCTAACTATTAGTTGAGAATAATCCTGAACATACGTGTGAGGACCTGATCTTTTTCACCTGAGATTTACTGATTTGCTAGTTATAATAAGTATTACTTTTAATGTGGCTGACTATTTTAATGACGTCTTTACGATATTTTGCTGTATGGCACGGGACCAGATTATTTGTGAGACCATCTTTTTCTAAGAAAATCTATCTGTTGTATCAAGTCAGATAGGGTAGGCATGCTCCTAGTTTCTTTCCCTAAATATCACTACCTTATGGGAACTAGGAGGTGGCGTCGTGGCTCAGTGGTTAGGACACTAGGTTTATTAGCTGGAAAGCCAGCAGCCCATGTTCAAGACCCAGGTGCTGCATGATGAGGTGAGCTCCCGTCCTTGCCCGAGCTCCTGCCAACCTAGCAGGTCAAAAGCATGCAAATGCGAGTAGATAAATAGGTACCACTGGTGGTAAGGTAACAGCAATCTGTGATGTCTTGCTAGACACATAACTGCTAAAATGGCTTCAGACAGTACTGGCTCAATAGGATGAAATAGAGATGAGCACTGCCCCCTATAGTTGGCAATGACTTGCAGAGTAAAATCCACAAGGACTCCTTTACCTTTTCTTATGGGAGCTAGGAAGTCTGCCTTTTCTGGAGCAGCCCCACCCCCCACCCCCAAGTTTGACAGGCATCTACCCTCCTAGCTTTCTGCAAAACTTTAAAGATCTAGCTTTTTGGCCAAGTGTTAGGAGAAGAGACCCTATGTTTTTGTTGTTTTTAATTTGTTTATTTCTACAGGTTTACTATGATTTTAGGTTGTTTTTACTTTTTTTTCAAACCCATCCGGACTTGGTTATAAAATGGGTGACTATATAAACGTTTTATATAAATGCATAAATAATTTTCTGTCTTAATATCAAGATTACTGTGGTGGCAATTCAGAATAGATGCAACACAACCATAGATGGAAGTGTTGCCATCAGAACAGTCTGAAGGCACCTCCAGAGGAAGTCTCAGATCTGACCACGGACTTGAGTGGCAGCATTGTTCTGCATATGAAAACAATCATATTCAAGGTTCCTAAAGTTCCAAGTACAAAAGGCAATACAAGAATCAATATGTGGACACGATGGAAACCAGGATAATTTGCAAGGGAAGAAATGTATAGAAAGGTAAAATTAATAATGTTAATATAGAGCAAATCAATTTTAAATACCCTTTCCTTTATCTCCTGCCTCCAGTTATTTGGCTTAGTGCTTAATTCTTTGTTTTTGTTTGTTAGATTTTGTTTACTTGAAAAGGAAAAGCAAGGAGGTATGGATTTATGATGTAGGTTTTCAGGAGCAATTGGATTTTCATGTGGGGTATAAAATAGCAGCTGCTAATTTATCAAGCTTTCAAGCAATAGGAATCCACTAGAATCCTATTTGGTTCTAGAAACTCCCAGATTTTGGGTACACTCCTCAGCCAGAAGAGATTAAGAATCATTATAATGCCCTTAACAGCTTGCTCTTCTCTCATTATATACTGTGCCTTAAGTATGTGAGCTCTGATGGTTTTAACCTGACCTACTTTATAGGGTTGGGAACAAAAAGGATAATGTAACTACAAGGACATGGCCTTGAGCTTTTTGGAGGAAAAATGGACTATGAATGGCATAAATAAGATCTTACTCATGGTATTTTGTAATTTTATTTATCTAGTGATGCTCTTGTAGCTAAGGGGGGGGGCGGGGAACCAGCCTTGATAATTGATTTTCAAGGGGGGGAAAAGGCTATTTGTAAAGTATTCAAGTGCCACTTAACTATTTTGAAATCTGCTGTGGTACAAGCGGAATGACCAGAGTCAACAGGCACCATTTTAGAAACCATTTCTTTCAGCTATAAAAAGCTTTATGTTCCCTCTGGGGCACTATTTGTATTTAGCAAAGCATTAGCTGAGCTTGCTATTTTAGCTTGACAGCTCCTGATTTTTAGCAGGAGAAAAGAAAGCAAAATTAATGGATGTGTTGGAGCTTAGAATAGGAAACGTAACAGTCACCATAAGCGCTGGTACTTTAGGGAGCAAAATGAAGGTGCTTTTTATATATATGAAACAAGATCATTGATCTTTTTCCCCTAGAAATTAAGCATGTTATTTAATATATATATATTTCTTTTTCTTTATAATTTCAATTATATACCAATTTTCAGCCTGTAGGCAAAACATTATCCTTATAATTGTGTATAATTATATTGGCATATGAATGCTGTACATAATATAATAATTTATTTTATTACTTTAATAACAATATTTTATGTCATGTGGGATGGTATTTTCTCTGGGAGGACTACTCTGCATGATTAATGTCTAAAGACGTTTGCTTGAAGGATACCGAGGCTTAGAAAATGCTTATTCAAATCGGTATGAATGGCTGGTGGCTACCAGCAACTTAAAGCAATAATTCACTTTGTGACTGTTCAGAGTTACAACGGAACTGAAAAAAGTGACTTAAGACCATTTTTCACACTTATGACTGTTGCAGCATCCCCATGGTCATGTGATTTACATTTGGATGCTTGACAACTGGTTCCTATTGATGACTGTTGCTAAGACTGAGACTGACCTGAGATCATGTGATCCACTTTTGTGACTTACTCATGAGCAAAGTCAACAGGGAAACCAGATTCACTGAACAACGGTGTTACGGGTATAACGACTGCAGTGATTCATTTAAAAATATGCCAAGAAAAAATGTAAAATAGGGCAAAACTCACTTAACAAATTTAACATAAATATTGGGCTCAATTGTGGTCATAAGTCAAGGACTACCTGCATATGTATCGAGAAACTAAGTTGTGCCATTCAGGTTTTCCTGTCTATCAATCAGTGCTGTTGTTATTTATTTATTTGTTTGTTTAAAAATAGCATACTGGTTGAAGCAAACCCAAGTAATCCATGTGTATTTTTTTCTCACAGAAGTCATTAAATGGATAAATTATTATTTTATGATTTAATCTTGGTTTAAAAATCACCATCATATTTAAATATTATTAAGTATCTTCCAAATTCCTCAGTGTAACTCTAAGTTTGATTGTTCAATTTTTCATTTGGCCCTGCTTCTAAGAACAAAAAGTATTTATATCCAAATCTATATGCATTACATATAGGAATAGAGACAAAAAGGACATTTGATACTGTTATCTCTGGTCATTAAAAATATTCTTTTCCTCTTAAATATAGTGGGAATTTCTGGGCAGTTCATCTGACGACTGTTACGGTAAATGGTCAAAAATAAAACTGCCAGGTAGTAGTCTCATATTCTAAGCATTGTATAAAACCATGAAAGCACAATAATGCTAAACTATAGAAACCTAGATATAAAATACCTTATTTTTAGCCTTTCTATATACTCTGAATTTCAATGGCATATTAGGATCCTGCTTCAACAATAAATTATGTAAGAGGTAATTTTCCAGTGTCCTTTTATCAAGTCATTCCATGAGTTCATCTAACTCAAGGATCTTCAAACTTGGCAAGTTTAAGACTTGTGGACTTCAACTCCCAGAATTCCTGAGCTAACATGACTGGAGGAGGAATTTTGGGAGTTGAAATCCACAAGTCTTAAAGCTATCAAGTTTGAAGACCCCTGATCTAACTCATTGTTGCATGTCTGGTCTGGAATAATTATCTGGGATTTCAGACAGGAATATTTTTCAGTTCTTTTCTGAGAGATAATGTAGAGCACAGAAACTTTGGAGTGCTCAGGATTTGTGCCATTTAAATCAGAAGAAAGCAAGGGTGTTTTGGATCTCATATGGACAACCTCACTGGTTAGGTGGCAACTCCTTAAAGACTAAGAAAACTACTCATTTCAGAGCAGATGGTGGTCACAGGGTGTGTTTTAATTTGGTCAGCATTAAACAGTCAGGGAAGCACTAATTGTTTGCATGATTAAGACACCAGAATAGAGATTGACTGCTGTAGTTTTATGGTGTTTCATGGACTAGAAGAATGCCTGTTAAACTAGCCATCTAAGATTATTCAAATAGTCTACATCTAGAGTTAGCTTCCAGCTTACCTTGGCAAATGAATATATGATAAAGCCAGAAGTAGTAGTCTCAATACCTTTGGGCAAAATCTTTATCCCAGTGCATATTTCCATTCTTTTTGAAACTTCTTTTGTAGCTGATTGCTGGAAAGTGAGAATAACGTGATGAAATTTATATTTGTCCTTGTTTATTTTTCCCTTAATATCAGAAGTCAACTGTAGAATTTACTGAAGTTGCAATGCAGTTGCTGAATTTGGAAGTTTTGGCATTGATCAGTATGAGCAAAATATTTAGATTAGATCAAGCTAGACAATGTGATGCTTCAGCAAAAAGAATTGCATTGTTCCCAAAGGCTTAAGACCTTTTGAAAAATTTAAATGCCTTATTAACTAAAGGACCACTTCTCCCATTATGAACCTGTCCAGTTGTTATGATCACCCAGTAGAAGTTTTTTTTTAAGATCATCTCATTATCAAAAGCATAGAATAGTAGACCTTGTACATTAATCCCAGGTAATAGAATGCTCCCTCTGGAGTTGCATTTGAACTTACTTTTTTTAGTGTTTAGAAAAAGCATAAGAGCACATATTTCTGGATAAGTTTTAACTGTAGATTTGTTTCAATATTTAATTATTACCTTTAACTTTTAATATTCTGTTTTTATTTTATAGCCAAAACTGAAAGGTAGGGTATAAATCAAACAAACAAAGTAATAAATGAATGAACTAGGCTGATAAATGTACCTGTCTAAAGCTCTTAAAAAGTCACTGTTAGTTATTTTAAACAGTATTGATCTAGATGAACCAGATTGCACCAAGAACACCAAGAACATCTCAAAGGAATTACATTGATAACAGAATGCGATCTATCTCAATTGACGTTGCTTTTTCTAAGTTGATTTGTATCATAGTATTTCACCCGAAAACATTGATTTCACAAATCGGAGAAATAAAACTTACGTTACTTCATTTGTGTAGCCTTAATTTTTATTTATTGCGTGCTTCTTCTCAGATTTCACAAGAGGTCCTGTGAAGTTGATTATTGTATGTTAGAAATCTATTTTTAATAAACAAGTGCAGAACATGAGAGTATTTACCTCTTGATCCCCAAACAAACAAAATACAGGACTCACATTTATATAGGAGAGAAGGGGTATTCCCAGTTCACTAGACTTTCAGCTTTGTGGAGATACAAACTTTGTATGATTGAGCACTCAGGTACACAGTCACCCCTGATCTTAGCTGACCTAGCTAAGAAATTGATCCTCGGGTCAATTTCTTTGATCAAAGACACGTTATTCAAGATGATGCTTGCCATGTATTTGAAGCTGATAATATTTGTCAGCTAGATGTCAACAGTGATTTTTGGTTCTGTGAGGTAGATATTTGGCACAGGCTGGTAAAACACTTTAGTCTTGTTCAGGCTGATTGTCAGGCTGAAGAGTACATATAGTCCTTGACTTAAAACACTTAATTGAGCGACCATTCAAAATTACAACAGCACAGAAAAATCTGTCTTAGAACCGTTTTTCTCAGTTTGATCTTTGCAGCATCCTTGTGATCATGCAATCAGCATTCAAATACTTAGCAACTGGTTCGTCCCAAGGTTATGTGATCCCCTTTTGTGACATTCTGACAAGCAAAGTCAATGGGGAAGCCACATTCACTTAACAAGTGTGGTTGCTAACTTATCAACTGCAGTGATTCACTTAACAACTGTGCTAAGAAAGGTTGTAAAATGGGGCAAAAATCACTTAACAGATGTCTCACTTAACAACAGAAATTTGAGGCTCAATTGTGGTCATAAGTTGAGGGCTCCATGTATAGCAGCATCT
>NW_020769347.1:8980507-9050304 GCF_900518735.1 Pseudonaja textilis
GGCTCAATTGTGGTCATAAGTTGAGGGCTCCATGTATAGCAGCATCTGAGAGTTGTTTTCAGCATCAACTATAGATCTCTATCTGTGCACCTGTAAATGGGGTTCCTTGAATGACAGTATGGAGGCACTTTGGCCATCTGTTCAGTATAATATAATAAAAAATAGCTGGAAGTGGTGAGATGCAATCTTCTAGGTAGCTGTCTAATTTCTCTTGTAACCAGTACAAGGTGATAATAATGCAGGAGGTCATTCTGCAACAAACTAAGTCAACACGTAGGGACTGGTTAAGTTAATCGCTGAAGCACTCTAGATTTGTCCATATTTGAGAACTGAATTGGGATAGAAATGCCACATTCACACTACCTGAGGGAGATTTTAAGCTGTTCCAGTGATAAGATGCTGGGAAGAGGTGTCCTCTAAAATTATTAAGGAGTTATTTTCATGCTGCAGTAAGCAGGATGTGAGAATAATCTCATAATCATGGTTAATTTACTTCTCCATCTTTGCTTGTTATTCAGCTTACTTCTTCCTGATTTCTGCAATTAGCGGGACTTGGAATTTTATATTAGATCCTGACTTACTTTCAATGCGTTAGACTAAATACCTGGAATTGGATATACTGGTCATGGAGTCTGAGAGAAGTATCAAGTTGAAGAAGTCTGCTTAAAAAAATTTTAAAGGCACTCAAAAATCAATCCTAAAATTAAAGGCACACAAAAATCAATCCTAAAAGCTTAACCAGGCACAAATTGGGCCAGAGACCAGTAATGACTTTTTCCAGAGAGTTGTATTTCTTAATGGTGACAATATCACTGGGGTTAATATTCATGTTTCCCCAACTTCTCTGTGTAATAAATAGATACTGCAAAATGGCAAGGAGAGAAAAGAAATGTTCTTGTAACATTGAGAAGAATGTCCCTTTCATGTCTTTTTAATTCTCTTGAAAGCTCTTGACTTGGATTCAGATTTCCTGCTTTGTAACTGGAAGGAATTGGTCAAAAGACAAACATCTGGTAGCAGTAGATTTTCAACAACTTCTATCTCTTCTAGCTCCAAATTTACCCATGTATTACAGAGTATGTATAATGCCAATATTACATATGCACATATTCAGTTTCTACAGGTGCTGAAAGATATTCTGCTATGGTTTGTAAGAATCCTGTTGATGCTTGTTTTGTAACGTTACATAGAATCTGATTTTAAACTTTCAGTATAAGCTCCATTTAATGATGGGTGCAGTTACTTAGAAGCCTCTAATATTACACGTGATTTGCTTTATTGCTACATGTGCAGCCTCCAGATCAGAGGAATTATTAGCTAAAATCACTGAGTTATATCAATAATGCCCAATGCTTATTCAGTTCACATTTTTCTGCTTTATCCTGAGCCATGGCGGCATAGTGGTTAGAATGCAGTATTGCATGCTAATTCTGCTGACTGCAAGAAGTTTGATTCTCACCGGGTCAAGGTTGACTCAGCCTTCCATTCTTCTGAGGTTGGTTAAAACAGATTGTTGAGGGCAATATGCTGACTCTGTAAACTGCTTAGAGAGGGCTGTAAAGCACTGTGAAGTGGTATATAAGTCTAAGTGCTATATTACAAAGAGTTTGTAACACAGCAATTTCTGCCTGTAAATGATTGAGATGGCAGAGTATCATATACACTCTCGGCATGAGTCTGCCTTCTACGATTAAAGAGGGTAGCAATGCTTCTTACTTTGATATAGATATGTAATCTGTCTGTCTGGTTATTTTCAAGCAATTCAGCAACAGGGACTCACTGGAGTAACCTCTGGCATTGTGGAATGTCCCCGTTTTCTTCTACATGCTGTTTATTGTGCTGAAAGGTTTGTTGTTGCCGATATCTTCAGGCTACTACCCAATAAGTGATAGCAGGCAATTTTCAGAAAAGAACACCTGGCAATTGTTATTGTCAGGTTCTTCTCTGTTGTTTCCTCAGGCTTGGTTTTTTGACCTTTCAAGTGATCCCATTAATCTGTATGTGTTGAACAGACAATAGTGTAAATATTCCCGGCTGAGATTCAAATTAAATAGGACTCCACTATCTTCTTTTATTTAGAAACATGATTAAATAATACAGTGATAAACCTGACAACAGCCTTATCCCTGTCTTTTGTTATATAAACACTACAATCCAGCAAACATTTGCTGTGCTAAGAGGCGTATGTCCATTTTTCAGGAAATTGAGCACACAGATGTAGATTGGGCTTATGGATCTCCACATCAAGTACCTAAAACTGAATAAGAGATATAAGAGATAGCACTAGCTTCTCATTGCTGTCAGCAGGTGAGCAATATCCAAAATGTTAATTGGATTATACTCACATGAATCCATGAATGAGAACATAGTAGCATGAGTAGCTCTCTACTATAGCTTTCCCCAACATGGTGGTCTATGTTGGATTTCTACTAAAACAACTCTCCATTCTTATAAATCAAGTTGTAGTTAAATACATCTGGAGAGTATCAGACTAACTGAAGCTGTTCTGTTTGAGTATAAAAATATTTATTTGGACTAATGAATCTGCTCTATAATAAATATCCAGCAATAAAGTTAAGGTTCCATTATATAAGGAAACCAAAGAGTTAGGGTTATTCATTATAGCAATAGCACTTAGATTTATATACTGCTTTACAATGCTTTGTAGCCCTCTCTAAGCAGTTTACAGAGTCAGCATATTTAGGTCCTCATTTTACCCACCACAGAAGGATGAAAGACTAAGTGAACCTTGAGCCTGGTGAGATTTGAACTGCCAAATTGCAGTCAGCAGCAGTAGCCCGCAGTTCTGCACTCTTACCATTGTGCCACTGTGGCTCATTATGTATGATTTTTTGTTGTTGTTAGTTGCAAAGTCATGTCCGACCCATTGCGACTCCATGGACAACATTCCTCCAGGCCTTCCTGTCCGCTACCGTCCTCCAGAGTCCATTTAAGTACATGCCGACTGCTTCAGTGACTCCCTCCAGCTACTTCATTCTCTGCCGTGATGTCCCCATCTTCTTTTGCCCTCAAACATTCCCAGCATTAGGCTCTTCTCCAGTGAGTAGAAACCCATAAAGATCCATTTAGGTTATCAAGACCAAGCCCTTGCTGGATGCTGTATCATAATTCAAGCATCCCTGGAAAATAGTCATCTGACCTCTCCTTGAACATCTGCAATAAAAGGAATTCTATCACTCTCTAGTTGCTGAATTGTTCTCACTTTTTAAAAAAAAGAGGAACCTGGTTTGATACTAATGTCTGCTATGTAGATACACTCCATCAGGATAACCGTAGTGGCTTGCTGTTCCTAGCAAATATACTTAAAACAGAAATGTGCAGAAAATGCAACATAGTGATTTGTGCTTTGCTGATATGGGGAAGTCTGATATGAATTGCTTCAGGCATGTCTCACTTTGCCTAATTCTGAGAAAAATCTAAGACTTCATATATTACTGTATTGTCTTACATGAAATGGGAAGTATGTCACTGCCTTTTCACCAGATTACATTAAATTTGCAGGGCCAGTAACATTTCTTAAGTGAATAAAGTAATTTCTATTTTAGGCATCTGTAATACTGCAGGATTTTTCTGTTACAATGGTCCACGTTGATATGGGCAAAACCAACCATATTTCAAAGAAGAATAAATAGGGAAGATTGTATGAAAACAGTTGGAAAATTAGTGGGCAGGCAGACAGATCAAATCTTGTAATATATTGGATATCTTGCAAAGAAAAATGATAATCCTTAAATGATAGTTCCCCTAATGGTAGAACACTAATCTGCTGATCCAAACTAGGTCTATTCTTATCCCGTTACTTTCATGAAAAGTATCAAAAGTTTTAACATTTTGCCTGGCAACAGCAATGCCATTTCTTCTTCCCAAACTGATATCAATGACCAAAACAAAGTTTATATCTGTTTGTACTGTGGTTAAATGCAGGACAGAAAAGACCTGCTATCCAAAAGTGTAAAGAGGCACTTGGGAAGGCAAGTAGCAAAACAGCTAGGTTACAGGAGGTGATGATGATGATACAATAAAAGAGTCTCATTTTCTTGCTTCTCTTTCTCACAGCCCAGTATGATAGGACTAACTCAGTTCATGATTTCTGCAGGCTTTTCCATTAGCTTTCTGTATTTATAAATGCAGCAGAGAGAGGAGAACAACTGAGAGCTGAATATCTTATTTGGCCATCAGCTACTGTATTTCTCTTACTACAGCAAGGGATGAATTCCATTATGGGCAGTTGGTGAGGAGAAAGAAGGAAACTCAACACTGGCAAAACTGTCTTTACCCCTTAGTCCAATCTCCTAGTGAGCATCTGCTGACAGTCTGTCAGACTTGTGAGGTAGTCCAGACAAAATGCTTGGACTGATTCTACTCTATTGGAAGCTTATATTAACAAAATCTTGAGAGTCTGAAGAACCATTGGATCCTCATTGCCTTTACAACCCAAGAAATTTACAAAGGTCCCATCTGAGATCCTTGCCACCCATATTCCTTTTGTGGGCCAAACTGTCTCTTATCTAACTATTACCTTGGCTGTGGCTCTTCCCCTGTCTCCCAAGTTCATTCCCATGTATCCAGAGGTGGTATTCAGCAGGTTCTGACCAGTTCTGGAGAACCGGTAATGGAAATTTTGAGTACTTCGGAGAACTGGCAAATACCACGTCTGACTGGCCCCACCCCCATCTAGTCTCTGCCTCCTGAGTCCCAGCTGATTGGCTGGGTCTTCTTTTATTTTCCTACACAGGAGAACAGAGCTGGAAAGCAGGTTAGTGGTGGGGGGGGGGAGAAGGGAATGGGATTTTGCAGTAACCTTCCCCTGCCACGCCCACCAAGCCAAACCTACAGAACCGGTAATAAAAAAAAATTGAATCCCACCACTGCATGTACCATTATAGAATCCTTCCGTTGGACAGGTTCTTGTAACTTAGTCAGGGTGGCAGGCCTTTGATGCAGTGCCCTCCATAGCATGCAACAGACTTCCCATCATTTGTTTGGCTACATTAAAAATGCTACTAATATTGATATCAAGGATTATTCACTGAAGTTGCACATTAGAGGCATACACATTCAAATTTATTTCTCTTAATAAACTGAAAATACTGCATAAGCAACAGTGTTTTTTCATAGTTGTTATTAATTACCTAGTTGTAGTACCATGTTGATGGTTATTATTCATTGATTATAATGCACATATTTTTGGCTATCATTCTCAAGCTATCTCAACTTGAGTATTTGCATATACTAGACATTCATATTCTCCCACCTTCTTGCCAGTGAGATTTAAATTTTGAATTTTCTCAATAAAATTGGCATCTCAAGACTTGGTATGGTACTGAGTTTAAAAAAAAACAAACGGTGTCTATAATTGAGATTAGTGCCTCTTCTGTAAGATTGTATGCACTGCATTTTGTTACATTTATTATACAAATTGAAATGCATAATAATATGCAGCTTAACATCCTATGAATATATTTTAGCGTTCCCCAGCAGTAGTTAATATGCTAACCAACTTTACTGAAAGGCATACAGATGTGGAAAGAGTCTATCTAGGGACTTTAATTATCACCTTGTCAAATTCAAATTATTATCTTGCAAGTTCATTTCCATAAAGTACCCCCTTTACTGTTGGATGATTTAACATGTGTCTGCTTCTTATCTTATTTGTAGGCCAGTTCTGTCAGTTCATGATGTTTACCATAACTGATTTTGTCACAAAGATTTTCACAAATGGGAGATTTGGGCAGGAGATGAGGTTGTGTGAAGTAGAGAAGAGCTGGCTGGTATCTACCAACTATTACGTCTCATAAATCAAGCAAAAAGTTAAACTAGTTTAATTTGAGAGAGGGCAAATCATCAAAGAGCCCCAGCAATAATTTAGTGGGTTAAAATCTGGAAAAAGTCATTTCTCAAATTGGCAAATCATTTCATGGTTGAACCTAGAATGGTTCCAAATTTCAGAGATGAAGAAGAAGGCAGACTGGGCTAAATTGCAGTTGAAAAGAGGAAAAATATACAGAAGTTTCATACCACCCTCAGTATATAATCTTCAAAAGAAATATACCTGCCAGCTGAGAGGGGGAAGAGAAGGACAATGTACTTCAACTGTCATGATTAAAGGATCTAAACCAAAAGGATCAGCTGGTCCAAAGGATCAGTTGGTGATCTAATTGGTTCAACTGATTCCATTTTAGTGTGCAATATGCATGGTTGTATTGTATGGTTGTTTAGTTATATACTTCAGAGCACTGTTTGAACTAAGTTATCACTTCTACTTATTGCAAATAGTGTATTGATTATATGCTTTAATGATGATTATTCTCATTTCTGAATTTTTCATTTCTCCTTTCAGTTACTTTTAATTCTAGCACATGTACTTTGTTTTTTTTTTAAGCATATTAAATCAAGCACAAAAGCATATTAAATCAAGCACAATTCTAAGCAGGTTGCTTCAGATGCTAGTGCTTCTGCATTTAGTGTACAATAAAGATGGGCAACCCATAATTCTGAGATTGTAATGACCTTTGGCAATTTAGATCTCTTGCAAGGGAGATCTGGCTCATTCTATTATATGGAGAGGGCAGAAATGAAAGAGGGAAAAGTGATGTCACAAAGACTCTTCCCACTTGGGAACTAAAACCACTCATTGCTTGTTTAAGTTCTTGATACTGCAGTGGAATTCTGAGAGTTGAAGTCTATACCTCTTAAAATTGCCAAGTTGAGAAACACTGCAGTGCTGCCTTCTTACAGTTTTGTCTATGAGAATGAGAGAGAGAAATATTTGGACAGCAATTTGAGCTGCTGTCTTTTCCCATTAATTACCAACAAAATTATCTTCTATAATATCTGGAAGATCAAGAAAATTAGCACAGACCATTTTGTGTGATGGGAATGAGTGGATTTGAATTTTATTTCAGGAGCAAAAGTTAATTAGAATTTAGAATCACATGGAAAGGAGCCCAACAATTAGTAGCTTGAGGTAGTGATGTAATGTTGATCAAGCAGCTAGGTCTTATCTTATCCCACAAGTTACATTTTTCTAACTAGGTCAAATGACCTGCAAAAAAAGAGGGATAAATATTACTTTACAGCCTGGGCTTTAATCAGATTCAGAGCTGCCTCTCTTCCCTTCAATTACTTTAAAAACAAGCTGTTGGGAGACACTCCATAAATCTTCTATTCTGTATCACATCTACTTCAGGACATCCACAATGTTTCTAAGCAAGTAATCTGCAGAGCTGTATGAGTAAAACTGCAATGCAAGCCCAAGCCCTTCAGACAAGCTCTTATTAGATAAAATACTTCATTATAGACAAGCCCAAAATAGAAACATAAATGTAGCAAAACAAAGAAATTGCTTAAATGGATGCCTTTCTCCTCTGGTACATTTGTGTATAATTAGCCAGCAAGACTTGTAACTTTTGGATTCTACAGCCTTTCATTAAAAATATATCAAAGCCTCCATAGAAACACCATATAGTTTCAAGGCCACCCTCATGTTAAAGCTACACTGGCCAACTCAATTATGTTTTTAGGGAAAGCGTCAAGGAAATTGCCAGAAGAGAAATGAACTGGAGAAAATCTACTATAACCTTTCCCAGTCTGAGAATCCTGGATGCCCAGATATATAGATAGTGCCAAATTGAGAAAGGTGACTTTATTGAGGGCTACCAGAACTGAACAACACTTCCAGAAAATCACTCATATTCAGTATTTTCTGCTTTGATCTAGTATTCGTCTGGATTTTTGAAATATGGATATGGAAGCCCTAATTTGTGCCTAATAATACTTTAATATCATATAGAGATACCATAAGCTAAATACATCATGTAAAGCCAAGTAAAACAAGGTAAAGATTTATTTATCAATTGTGTCTGACACTAGGGCACGGTGCTCACCTCCGTTTCTTGGCCAAGGGAGCTAGCATTGTCCAAAGACAATTTCTGTGGTCATGTGGCCAGCATTCTTATATGTTAAGGTGCATGGAACACTTACCTTCTCACTAAAATGATACCTATTAATCTACTTGCATTTGCATGCATTTGAACTGCTAGCTGGAGGGTCAAATGACAGGAGCTGAGATCTGAACCCCAGGCTGTCAGTTCTTCAGTTGACAAACTCAGTGTCTTTAACTGCCAAGTTATTATGCCCCCAAATAACCAGTATATTAGCACAATGTGGACCTCTTTTAATTTTGACGTCTGCTGAAAGTCAGTAGCTCGAGTTGAAGCAATAGGCAATTTGATTTTGGCAGTAGACAAGACTATCTTCAGTCTCCCATGTTTGGTGACCTAATTTGAGCTGGACTGCCATGGGTTTTAGCCATGATTGGAGGTGGAGTTCATAAAAATAGAGCAAAACACAGATGGAAATCAGTTACTGGAAAACTATATTGATCAATTCAATTGTTTTAAAATCTATTTGTCTTTGACATTTGTCTAAAAGCAACCCATTCTGTTGCTCCAAAATGAGCTTGGAAATTTAATCCTTCAATTCTGCTCCTAAAAGGGGATATTTGTAGCTCATGAGGGGTCCTTGGTGGCCTTGTGAAATTAAAGAATTTTCATTACCAAAGCAACAACCCTACCTCCCATAAGACAAGCTGTATAAGGACTTTATTTAGATGAACCCAAGCACATTGCAGCAACCTGGAACAGCAGAAAAAGGAAATGAACATCTATGCAACATATTCCAACAAAATGGATATCGACGTAACTTTATCAACAAGGCCCTGACAACCCAATACAGCCCAGCCAACATAAGCCCTAAAAAGAATTACACTGCCATATGTCAAGAATATCTCAGAAACCACCATCAGACTGCTACAATCAAATGGAATCAGCATAGCACACAATCCAGCTAAAGCTTTTCAAAAACCCCTAAGCAGACCAAAAGACCCAAGAAACCTAGAAGAAAAAGCAGGAGTCACCTACATCATACTATGTAAGATCTGCAACAAGTACAATAGTATGTAGGACAAACAGGCAGAAGACTGGCAGAACACATCCACAAAGACCAACTAGCAGTCAGAAGACTTGATGAAATTTCACAATCCATAGACCCATAGTTTTAACAGGGAAAATGTGACCATCCTAGTCCAAAAACACCAAGGGATTTCTAGAAGCCTAGCACTCTGACAAATCAGCCATCATCAGACACGTAGACATTAATAACATATAATCAACTAAGCAATACCTCAGTCAAGAAACTGCCAAAGAAGCCAACAGCAAATAGCCAACCAAAGAATCTCTCAGCCACCTCCACCAACACTGAAAGGCAAACCACCAGAATATAAAACTAATAGATACTGCACTCTTTACTAGTACTAATGATGTTACCTAGTTTGGATAATGAAACATTAGCAAGAAAACAAACAAGCTCAGAGAGCACCAAGAGTTCCTCATTTCTGCTCTTCCATTTTGATTTTTCTTGACTTTTCTTGACTTTTACATTTTTTTCTTGAATTTTCTTGATGTTTACATTTCAGATTTTATTGTCATATTAAATTGTGCAATTAGAATAAAACAATTTTAAATGATTCTGTCAAAGGTATTTCATTCCTAATGGATTCAGTGTTAGTCTATATTCACACACAGATATAAAATAGAAAAGATTTTGCAAGGTGTGATTCCATACATTGACTTATAATCTATTGGTTATATTCAGTGGCCATATTTGGACATCTGATTTAATCAGGACTAACAGCTTACTGTTATATACTTTAAATTGCCTCTACTTCACTTTTCATGGCAATGAGAAAGGTTATATAAATGAATTGTGCTCTGTCCATAGTTTATTTTGCATTATTTATTTATTAATAAAATTTACATGGCCACCCAATTCACAGAAAATAACTCATTATATGTGTGTCAGAGATCATCTCTCAACAAACTGACCTAATTGATTGATTCATTTGACTTGCAAGGCCACCTACTTAGCATGCAATTTTGGACAGCTTAACAATCCATTAAAAAAAATCTAGAAGTATCCTTTAAAGGGAATTGAAATGTTAATGGGGAAATTAAAATAATTTGATGCATTAAGAAGTTTTAGGATGAACAAAGAAAAGATGAAGATATTAACAAAAAAAATACAAGATCAAACAGAATTGATGAATTAAATGGGTGTTAAGATTGAGAAGAAGGTAAAATATTCGAGTAACTCTATGACAAATATGAATTGTATGTTATTTCAAAATAACTATGTTAAGACCTGGAATGAATTTTTAAAAATACATGTTAAAAAGGGTGAAACTACAATTGTTATTCCTGAAGAGAATTTCTGTGATTAAGATGACTGTTTTGCCTAGAATGATGTTTTTGTTTCAGATACTTGTTTTGACAACTGATGCACTATTTAAATAATGGCAGAGGGATACTTTATTTATTCATGTATTTATTACATTTATATGGTTTGCTGATCTCACAAAAAATGACTTTGGGTAGTATATAATAATCAACAAGAAAAATACATAAAAACAATCATTATAAAAATTATAAAGGTCCCCTTTAAAATTAAAATTAAAAAAATAATATATGCAAACCATATGGTGAGAGTAAAATATCAAATGCAGTTGAGCCATCTAAGAACATCTCAGATTCCCTGACACAGAGCTGGTGACACATGAGGTCTTGAAGGACTTCTGGAATGATAACAGAGTGGGGGCAACCTGACTTTCGGCTGGGGGGAAATGATGACAAGATTATTCTATGCACAAAGTTGGAAAGATTAGATACTACCCAGAATGGAGTAATGGCTGGTGAGGATGATGGAACTTGCTGAGATGGCCAAATTAATGTTTTTTTATCAGAGAAAAGACACTATCTACTTTTACTGTTGATTGGATACATCTTATAGACATTTTGCATGAAACATAAAACATGAACTTACAATGTTTGGTTTTGATGACTAGACAGATTAGCTAATAAAAAAAGGAGAGGTTGAAATCATACAACAAGAGGTAACAAAGTACTTATAATGGCTGTAAAGAGGAGTGGAAGCAAACTCTTTGTATTTTCTTTCTTTTCTATTTAATTTTTTTCTCTTCTTACATTTTCAACTTTCTCTTTGATTTTTCCTTCACTCTATATTAGATTCCATTAGTTTTGTCCACTTTCTCAAAAAAACCATCATGCTCAGAATATACTATACAGCCACAACATCAGGAGTGGCTTATCACCAACTTATTTTATTCAAGACGGGTTAGGTTACAGTAAATAAAACTGCCAGCTGGGAATTTGTGGACATAGAAAGAACAGCAGAACAATGACATTTTGCTTCTATTATTGCCTTAAAATGCTCCTTAATAAATCCTCTTACCCATGGATCCAGTCAGATTCAGGCTTACCTTCTTTCAGTGTCAGTCATGGGTATCTCTTCTGCTACTTCTCCCAGGGATCATTTGAAAATTAATAGATTCTTCAGAATCCACAGGAAAGAAGAGGTTTCTCTTGCAAACCAGGGCCATAACATGCTTTCATTCCAAACTTTGACTAAGATCTCAGTCTAGCCAAGAACCTGAAGAAGAATGTCAAAGTCCCGACAAGGTTCATTGTCTAACACTTGAATTCAGGCTGCATAAGTTAATGTTGGATTTCAGGTGCAAAAATCCTACTGTGAAAGTATTTTCAGATTTATGGTTGCATGTGTAGTAAACATTCAATATTTCTTTAAATTATAAAAATGCAAGCATGACTCATTAAAACATGTTATAACAAACAAAACCTTTGTTATAATGTCTGGCTTTGTGAGCAAAGCTCTAGGATTATATGAAGCATTGTCAACTTGTTATTTTACCTTATCAACTTATGACTTAAAGTTTCTCTTTCTTCTTGACCACTCAATATTAAGTTTCAAGTAATAAGAGATCTGCTTTTACATCAGAGGTGATATTCAGCAAGTTCTGATTAGTTCTGGAGAACTGGTAGTGGAAATGTGTCATTCAGAGAACTGGCAAATTCCACCTCTGACTGGCCCCACCCCCATCTAGTCTCTGCCTCCTGAGTTCCAGTTGATCGGCTGGGTCTTCGTTTGGTGCCCTGCACAGGAGAACAGAGCTGGAAAGCAAGTTAGTGGGGTGGGGAAGGAATGGGATTTTGCAGTGTCCTTCCCCTGCCACACCCACCAAGCCATGCCCACAGAACTGGTAGTAAAAAAAATTCAATCCCACCACTGTTTTACATTTTAGCAATGTGGTACCTAGAGTACTTCTGGGCTTGTAAAGAAAGAAGTTAGATGAGAGGAAGAAGGATAAGAACATGACATCTAGGCATCTACAATCTATTATAAATTTGTTAATCTCATTTTTCCTACTAGAATTGCTCTTTCTACCCTTACACAGACTCATTGTGAATGAGGCATCACCTTTTGAGACCATAATATCAGTTCTTCACTGACGGGACTATTGCTGTCATTCTTAATTCTTAGCATATTCTGATGGAAAATGCAGAATTCTTGCTGGTGTTGCGTTTGTGACACAGAAAGATGCAGACAGTGGGGTGAAACAGAAGTAGGCAAACAATTGATCAAAGATACTGTATAATACTGAAAGTTTCCCACCAGGTATAATACATGTGCTTATTTCTTTTAATAAAATGAACTGCTTTCCTGGGAAGTTATTTTTTTTCAAGAAAGGAAATGTATAGAGAAAATGGGGGCAAACTGGAACTTTACTGTCACTTTAATCCTCTCCTCTGTTCCAAAGCATTCAGTTATTCTATTGCAGTAACAAGTTGAGAACCGTCTTGTCTTGAATACACAAAAGCAAGCCAACTCCTTTCAGTACAAGACTGTGAACTATTGATCTTCTAGTGAACATTATATGAGAGTTAACAACACAAGCTCCCTTGACTATGGAAAACTAAATTTCCCAACAACTTAGTTGAATGAAAGGCAAACTTTGGAGAAAAGGTCAAGGGCATAAGCATCTTAACTTTCATTATGGAAGTTGAAGACACATTTTGAGTCATGATGAAAAGCAGTACCATTGATATACATGCTCGAAGAATGTCTTTAACAAATCACAGGTGACAAGTATGTGTGCCTTCTTAGATAGACAGTACAAAACTGGAACTGGAGTGTGTCAAGGATGAAAAGATTTTCTGCAGGGTTGCTAATAAATAATGTTTCAGCCACTTGAATTTTAGCCTAATGTCTTACTGAGAAATCCAGCTCTACAAAGATAGATTCACTTTTTAAAAAACACAGTTCAGTTGACCTTCTTTGCAAATATTGTTTCAAAGTGTTTGAATTCTTTAGAAATGTTCTCAAGGAAACATTGCAGTTAATAGTAGGGATGCAAAAGTATGTCTCTAAGTATGCATAAATAAAATGGTCATATTTGTCTATGACATTAGTAAAGATTGATTTGATTTACAAAAAAACCTCTTCCCTTTTAAATTATGAGAAACAGCAGAATGAAAATATTGTTATATATAAAATGGATAGTCTTCAATATGTAATCATAATTTGTATTTAATTAATATAAATTATTTGTATTATCTTTTGACACATTGTATGAAGGCCTAGTTCTCTGAAAAAGGCTCTAATTTTAGGAAAAATAGAAGAAAAGAGAAAAAGAGAGTGACCGGTACTAGTGGATGGATTTATTTAGAGTAACACTGATGGAAAAGCTAAATGATCAGGTCAGGGACAGATCTTCATGAAGGAAATCTATTGCTAAGGGCTAAGCCTGACTTAATGGTACATAATTATTTGTAATAATATAAATAATGCAAATACTGTGTTATTCTATTAATACAATACAATATTTAGTTTGTCAAGGTATTTGTGAGAAACAGTGTCTTTCAAAAAGAAACAGTCCTACTGGTGGAACAAGAAGAGTACCTCTTGATTATATAATGTCCTGCCTATGAGCCTGAAATTGAGAGCAATTTCTCTTTTTCTGTGCTAGAGGAAAAATATTCATGGATGATGAATTGCCACCTAAAGGCAGTTACAGCCAAATCAACGATGCCATGTCTATCTTCTTTGGAAGAGGAGCTTTATGTTCTCACTAGATTTCTCTGCAATTCATCTCTTGAGATTCTGTAATAGCCATATGCTGGTATGATTATGTAATGAAGACCAAGAGAGAACTTTGGGAATGAAGGGAGAAAAATATAGAATGAAAAGAAAATGCTATCATTGTAATCCCTTTCATTTTTGTGGAAACGAAAGACCTGTATGGTGAAATGGGTAAAAGGCATGGGTGAAATGAAACCCTCTGTGTTTAACTGTTGGTCCATAAGGAACATACCCATTGGCCGGGCTCTCCATGCACTCTGAGTTCTGCAAGTACTGTTTGCCATATCCCTATCTCTCTATCTCTACCTACTTACCTACCTACCTATATTATATTCAGAAGCCTGATGATGGCAGATGAGATTCTGCTGAAACGTCGCTACAACTTTAAAAGCACAACTACAATGACGTGGGAAAATACCCGAACAAAGCTGAATGCCATACATGTAAGTACCCACAAAAACTTAAGAAAACACACACACACACACACACACACACATATATATATATGAATCTTTATCTATTTCTAGCTATCATATATCTACTTTCTCTATGTCTATATATCTCCAACTCTGATTTGTTTCAGATAGTCAATCTATATTACCATGCAAAAACAAGCAAAAATGCAAAGCAATAAATAAACAGAATCTGAACAGTCTTACTCCCTTTATATTTATAGTGGTTGTCGATTCTCAAGACTTTTACTTGAGTTGCACTTTTACTTGAGTTGCACTTTTACTCTGAGGAATTGGAAAAGGGGACATAGGTGCATTTGTGTATTTTTATTAAAGTGGATATAATATCCTGTCAGTACTGCTGTTTTATGCATGGATTTTATCAATGTATTTATGCACTGGTATTTACACACATTCGCTGAATAGATTTTGCAAATGGGATGAAGCTGATTCCTCATAATTTACTATTCAGACAGAATAGAAATGCACCATTACCATTCAAGTAACAGACTTACCTTTCTATCTACTAATTGTATCACATTGAATTGTAATGTTTGTAAATACATGCATGAGATTTGGAATTTTAAAACTGCTACCCAACCCAAAAGAAATCACAACTAGTATTCAGATTTTCAAAAACAGACATAATTCTGGGAGTTGAAGTCCACAAGTCTTACAGCTGTCAAGTTTGAAGACCTCTACTCTATTTCATTTTGTGGGCAGTTCTTCATTTTTATATTGTACCACATGCTCTCATCCTTTTCAGAACCTTGGACTTACTCTTTGAAGCGGTGATAATGTTATAATAATATGTATGTAACAGAAGAAAAGGAAGTTACAGAACCACGAAGAGCTATTATTCAAAGAAACCCATTCATATTTGCTTTAGAGCCTCTACTATCTTGGGCCTAAAGCACTGAAAAGTGGCATTTAAAGCTGCTATTTTGGCCAATAAACTGGGATAGACCTCACTTAACTTTTTAGCACCAATTTCTAGATAAGCAGAATAGGATAAAGAGAAAGTTGTAATCTTAGTTTTTATGTAGATACATCCATGTTGTTTTCTTGTGACAGAGTGGAAATGGTTTTCTATCAACGTATTTTCTAGAATGTTTTTCCTACAACTGTCTCTTCTATAGCCCTGGGATTTATTGGTAGCTCTTCACTTAACTACTCTCCAAATCCAACCCTACTTAATTTTTTCAGGACCAGACAAAGTTGGTTGGGTGTTGCCACCTACTGCCAACAACATATCAAGTCTTTTGAAAGAAACCAGCAATCAGCACATCATTCCCTTAATTTTGCAAAAGTCTATTTGTATACACAAAGGATAGGATAGAGAGATACTTGGTAGAAAAAAAGTTAACTTATCAGTTGAAAAGTTCATGTCATTGGCTATCCATTCTGGTTGCTAAGGAACTTGGTAGCTTAAGCTTTAGTTTGCAATATTGGGTTGATTTTTTCCCTTTGTGGAGCAACAGAATCAATAAAGTGTGTTAAATGGGAATTTCAACATCTGGAGAGCAAGACATGGCTGGATCTATCTGGGTAAATCTGAATTTAAAATTCCTGTCCTTATATACTCACCAATAAATAATTAAGAAAATTAATTTAGCTCTAATTAGTTTATGTGCTTTCCTTTTAAAATAAATATTGTCTTGCCCACCTATAGTTACTAGCAATATTTTTCAGTTTATTTATTTATTGGTCATTTGTTTGTTTTGCAGTTAGTTTCTCCAGATTCCAATGACTCTTTCTCAAAAGTTTTAGGGATAAAATATTCCAATCTGCTTGATAGCTTGGGTGAATATGTCAGTTTGCCTTCTCTCATATTTAATCTTCTTAAAATCTTACTTTTTAAATTATGTGATGAGGAATTTTGTAAATGTTGTTAAGTTCAAATTATAAATAAAATTAACAAAATTAGTTTTGTTACCTAATTAATAAGATAAATGGAATAAGAGTTGGGGTGGAGGGGCCAAAAAAGTCAAACTAATAGACACACAATCAAAACCATCAACTTCACATTATTCACACAAATACAGGTAAACACCAATCACTAATTCCTGGTGTGGCCATAGTTAATCAGCCAACGGGGAACAATAAAACAAAACAACATATAATAACTTTAATTTGGAGTCACAGACCTCACTAAATTTTATATTGTTTTAATCATTTGCTGTGTTCAACTCTTGATAAAGTTATAGGCAAATACTCTTCATTCTACCCTATCTTTCAGCTGTTGGATGTTCAACTTTGTATTCATTGATTGAATACTCAAAAAATAAAATACTGATATTGTAGTCAAAGTTCTCCTTGTATCTGGGCTCATTTGTCACTTTTGTTTGCTGCCATATTTAATATTGTAAATATTTGTTCTCCAAAATTTACATAATTTTTTTGCAAATTTGGATAATGCTGTGGGTGGGTGAATGCATGTGTGTGCGTGCACATGCTTTTTTGGTCCTGTCAACTGCTTTGACAAATCCCTGCTGTTTCCTTGGCAAGATTTTGGAAGTGGTTTGTCATTGCCTCCTTCCTACCGCTAATAGGAAGGGACTGTCCCACTGTAAACAGCTAGCATTGTGCTTAAGAGAAGATTAGAATTCATGTTTTCCCAATATCTAGCCTGGTGCGTTTATCCTACACCAAACCAGTTCTCAAACTTTTTATTAGCAAATAGGAAGTTAACTGAATGTCTTCATCATCTTTACCAACTTTACCAATACTATTTTGTCTAGCAAAGTGTAGCATGTATGATCTCCATACATAATCTTCATAGCATTCCTGAATCATCACTTCCCCATTTTGAGCCCTGACATCATTGCTGTAAACCAATCTGTTTATGATTCAGCTGTATGCCGTCCAAATTCACTGCAAGGTCAATTTTCCATTTGAAAATAGCGTGGGGTGTTTTCAGGGGTGGGATCCGACCGGTGTAACTACCAGTTCGGTGATTTTACATTTTTCAGGTTGGTAGCAATTATTTTTTTCTGCAGTCCTAATTATCCTCTGAAATCTGTGTCTGTGTTGTTGGATTGCAGAATCAAACCAGACATTATAGAGGTGCAGATGACAGACTCAATAATTGCTCTGTAGAACTGGATCAGCAGCTCCTTGGGCAGTTTGAGCTTTCTGAGTTGGCGCAGAAAGAACTTTCTTTGTTGTGCTTTTTTGATGATGTTTTTGATGTTAGGTGTCCATTTTAGGTCTTGTGATATGATAGAACCTAGAAATTTGAAGTCTCTATTGTTGATACTGGGTTGTCTAGTATTGTAAGAGGTGGTTGCTTGGGAGGGTTTCTCCTTCATTCTACCACCATTTCTACGTTTTTGAGTGTGTTCAGTTCCAGATTGTTCTAGTTACACCACGAGGCAAGTTGTACAACCTCCTGTCTGTATGTGGATGCATTGTTGTTTCGAATGAGACCTATCACTGTGCTATCATCTGCAAACTTCAGTATTTCAACAGATGGATTGTTTGAGATGCAGTCATTGGTATATAAGGAGAAGAGAAGTGGAGAAAGCACACAGCCTTGGGGTCGGGGGGCTGTGCTTCACCTGCTGCTTCCTGTCTGTTAGGAACTGGCTTCTTTATCACCCTGAGCGTGAGCTAATAGAGTAACTTTTCACCCTCTTTTAAAGTCACAATTTTTTTTTTAAAAAAAACCTTCTAGTCTACTGTTTATCTATGCACAATCCAGAAATCATAATCTTTTCAATCCTGGTTCAGCAAAAAGTTCATTAGGAGTTACCAGAAATATCAAGCAAATAGTTTAGCCCTGATCAACTAGTCCAACTTTATATTCCTTCTTATTGCTATGCCCAATCTTGACCTTTAAATCATTTCTATGGCATTATAAAATTTGATTTCTCAGCACTCATTCAAGAAGTACCTCAAAAGCTTTCCTCAGAGTATTTTGTAAATTCCATAAAAAGACATAATCTTGTTGTATTAATTTTTATCTGTACAATTTCTTTGAAAAGTGATTTTCTTTAGTACCTAGGAAATTTCTATTACACCATATTTTATAATCCCCAGTCAATCTGTGATGGTCTTTCACACTGTTCTGTACAGACATTTGCATACTCGAAATCCGGCAGCCCGGATTGGCCAAAGCGCACGGCCACCGGATTGGCTGAGTGCGCGGCACTGATTGGTCGTTCGGAATCGACCGCGATTGGCTGAGCCGATCGCGGGCGATTCAAACGACCCCGATTGGCCGCAGCGCTCGGCGGAGAATGCTTTTAAGCCGCGCTTCTTCCCCATTGACCCCACTTGTGTTTTTCCCCGAATAAATGAGCTGAACCAAGTCACTGCCTCGCGTCCTTTGTTCGTATGAGAGATACGACACTGGCGACGAAGGTGGGATCTTAAAACAAGTCCCACACCGCACGTGGCTCACGGAACCGCAACCGGCAACATGGCCAGCGGCAACGTGCCACCCGCTCCCTTCAACCAAGCTACGGAGGACTGGGAATCGTACATAGACAGATTCCTCATGTTCTTGGAGAGTAGCAACCTCAAGGACGCGAACGGGCAGAGAAAACGAGCCGTCTTCCTCACGCACTGCGGGCCCGCAGTGTTTAAAATGGCAAAAGCTATCGCCAAATCTCTCGACGTGAAAGCCATGGACTGGGCCGATCTCGAACCGCTGCTGAGGAGCCACTACGCGCCCGCCGTGCCCACCCTCATCCGCCGGCACGAGTTCTACCGCCGCGACCAGAAACAAGGCGAGAGTGTCAGCAACTTTGTGGCTGACCTCAGGGACCTCGGGGGCCTGTGCGGGTTCACCGATCTCGATGAAGCCCTGCGGGACCGCGTCGTCCTCGGCCTCAGGGACCCCATCCTCCAGAGTCGGATCATGGCAAAGGGCGACATCTCCCTCGCCGACGCTCTTGCCGAAGCCACCGCAGCAGAGGCGACCCAGAAATCAGCGGCCCAATTGCGGCAAGCCAGCACCGCGGAGCGGCCCGCCATGGCCGAGACTGCGACCCCCGAGAATCAGCCCAAAATCAACCACCGAGCGGCCGCATCCACGCACCACGGCGACCTCGAATCCTCCTCCAAATTGGAAGACGACGAGGAAGACGTCCACCGGCTGCAGACGGGGCGCGACCGGCGCGAACCACGGAACCGAAAATCAAAGTTCCAGTGCGCCGGCTGCAGCGGCGAGCACCCGCGGTCAGAATGCCGGTTCTTCGATGCGATATGCCGGCATTGCGACAAGCGGGGCCACATCGCCAAGGTCTGCCGTTTCAGACGAAACCACAGCCCCCGACACCGAGATGGCAGCCCGAGGAGACGTGACAACGCCAGGCGCGACAGCACCCCCCGAGGAACCGCGACCGAGATCTCGAGAGCCAGTGGAGCCAGGAAGCAAGGAGCCGCCGTTTCAGCGAAAACCGCCAGCGCGAGGAAACGCACCAGACGATCATCGTCGGCCATTCCTCCAACTGGGATGGCCGAAAGGTCCACATGGAGGTCGCCATCGAAGACCGCCCATGCAAGATGGAAGTGGACTCCGGGTCCTACCTATCCATGGTCGCGTGGCGGGAGATTAAGCGGCTGGTACCCTCCATGAAACGGCGCGAGCTGGAGAGCCAGAAGCTCATCCTCAAGGACTACCAAGGGAACCGCATCCCCGTGGTAGGAACCGGGCATTTCAAGGTCGCATTTAAGGGGCGCACCGAAATACTCCCCCTGACCATCGTCGAACGAGACCGCCCCAGCCTCCTGGGACTCCAATGGTTCGCGCCGCTGGGAATAGAAGTGACCGGCACCAACCACGTCGCCGAGGCAGACTGGGAGGAGCAGCTCGTGTGCGAATTCCAAGAGGTCTTCGACGGAAACCTAGGCAAGTACCGAGGGCCCCCAATAACTTTCAGCCTTGACCCCACCATTGCCCCCATCCGCCTCAAACCCCGGCGAGTGCCTTTTGCCCTCCGTCCCAAAATCGATGAGCAATTAAATAAGCTCATCGAGCAGGGAGTCCTCGAGCCAACGGACCATGCCCGGTGGGAGACCCCTATAGTCACCCCGATAAAACCAGATGGGTCGGTGAGAATCTGCGGGGACTATAAGGCCACCCTGAACCGCGCGCTCCAGCAAAGCGCCTACCCCGTCCCAGTAGTGCAGCACCTCCTACACTCACTGGGGGGGGGGCAGGGTTTTCGCCAAACTCGACCTGGCCCAAGCCTACCAGCAATTGCCGGTCGACGACGAAACCGCGGAAGCACAGACCATAGTCACACACCGAGGGGCATTCCGCTGCAAGAGACTCCAGTTCGGAGTCAGCGTAGCCCCGGGGGTGTTTCAAAGCCTAATGGAGAGGCTACTCCGGGGCATAAGGGGGGTAGTACCCTATTTTGACGACGTGCTGGTAGCCGCGACCGACCAGAAACAATTGGAAGGCCGCCTAAGGGAGGTACTGCAAAGATTCCAAAGTGCAGGGCTAAAAGTTAAGAGGGAGAAATGCCAACTGCACACGGCACGAGTTGAATTCCTAGGATACCTCCTAGACCAGCACAGAATCCACCCCACCGAGAGCAAAATCAAAGCCGTCAAGGAAGCCCCGAGACCCAGAAACAAAACTGAGTTACAAGCGTTCCTGGGGTTGATTAATTTCTATAATGTTTTCCTGCCCCAAAAGGCAACCGTGGCGGAACCGTTGCATAGGCTACTCGACAAGGCAGCCACCTGGACGTGGGGAAGACGAGAAGAGGATGCGTTCAACAAAACCAAGGACCTTCTCACATCGGACGCTGTCCTCATCCAGTACAGCGAGACACTCCCCATCACGATAACTTGCGAGGCATCACCTTTCGGCGTAGGAGCCGTCCTCAGCCACACCCTCGCCGACGGAAAAGAAGCCCCCATCGCCTTTTTCTCAAGGACTCTCTCAAAACCCGAAAGAAACTACAGCCAATTGGACAAAGAGGCTCTAGCAATCGTCGCAGCCGTAAAGAAATTCCACGAATACCTTTACGGCAGGGCTTTCTCCATAATCACGGATCACAAACCGTTGCTGGGAATACTGGCAGGGGACCGGGCCACCCCAATCATCCTCTCCCCAAGGATGACAAGGTGGTCCGAATTCCTCGCCGCCTACAATTACCGGCCAATCCACTGACCCGGTAAGTCAATTCCACACGCGGACGCTCTAAGCCGCACGCCATTACCGACCCTGGACGCTGACCCAGCACCCACCACATCCACCCTTAGCATCGAAACTTTACCCAACCTACCCCTAACCACGTCAGACATTGCCCTAGCAACCAATAAAGACAGACGTCTAGCGCAGGTTCTAAGATGGGTGGGAAAAGGGTGGCCGGAAAAGGACGTGGATGACGAATTCAGAGCCTTCCGGAGTCGACAAACAGAACTATCCACACAAAAAGGCTGTTTACTGTGGGGGGACAGAGTCATAATCCCAGAGAGACTGCAGAAAAAAGTCCTGAGCATGCTGCACGAAGGGCACCCTGGCATCGTTAGGACAAAAGCCCTGGCCAGAAGTCACGCCTGGTGGCCAGGGATGGACAAAGAGATCGAAGCCTGGGTGGCCTCCTGCAGGCAGTGCCAAGAATCAAGACCAACCCCCCCCGCCGCCCCGGTCCTAGAATGGGAAACCCCCAGGGGGCCATGGTCCCGGATCCACATAGATTTCGCGGGACCAACCAGAGGACACACTTTCCTGATAACCGTAGACGCTTACTCCAACTGGCTGGAGGTAAGCAACATGAAGACAACCACCACAGACGCCGTCATCAGAGAACTCAGTAAGCTTTTTGCAACCCACGGCCTTCCCGATGTCATCGTCTCAGACAATGGCCCCCAGTTCACCGCGCTGCCCTTCGAAAAATTCTTGGCAGAACGAGGGATCCGGCACACGTTAACGGCGCCAGCGCACCTGGCGGCGAACGGAAGGGCGGAGAAAATGGTCCAATTCACGAAGAAGACCATTCAAAAGATCGAAGCCGGGGACATACAAGACAAGATAAACCGGATGCTGCTGATCCAGCACATAAACCCGAACACGACAACAAACAGGAGCCCAGCGGAGCTACTGATGGGGAGGAAACTGCGATCACCGCTCGACCGCCTGCACCCCACATACAACCCAGAGAAGCCCCCTGACTCCACCAGCAAACGCAGAACATTCGCACCAGGAGACAGGGTCTACGCAAAAAACCTTACCGGGGACCCCCTCTGGGTGCCGGCAACAATAACCCAAGCAACGGGCCCACACTCGTACCGCCTTCAAACAACCGACGGACGAGCGTGGAAACGTCACATCGACCAACTGAGATCAAGAACCACCACGGGAAACACAAACGACACGCAAACATCAGACACAGAGGAGAACCGGCAAGACACCAACCAAGAGGGGAGGGAAGGCCCCAAAGAACAAGAAGGGCAAACCCACCCAAAAAGAAACCAGCAGTACTCACCACCTGAAGAACCGGAGAGCGACCCACTCGAAGCCTCACCTGGAAGGAGCAGCCGAGCCAGCTCAACCGGCCCGGGAGGCCGAGCGGGAGCAGCCTAGACAGCTCAGCCAGCCCGGGAAGTCCGAGCGGGAGCAGCGAAGCCAGCGGCTCGACCAACCCGGGGAGACCAGGAGGGAGCCGCGGCGAGAGGCCTGACTCACCCTTCCAGGCAGTTCCATCAATGAGGCGGAGAGTGACAGGAGTCCCACCCGAACCGGACAACAGCCAGGAAACAACTGACCTGCGCAGGTCCAGTCGGAAAATACGGAGCCCCGCCTACTTACGGGACTACGTCACGTAGGACCAAACCAAGAGGGGAGGGGTGTTCTGTACAGACATTTGCATACTCGAAATCCGGCAGCCCGGATTGGCCAAAGCGCACGGCCATCAGATTGGCTGAGTGCGCGGCACTGATTGGTCGTTCGGAATCGACCGCGATTGGCTGAGCCGATCGCGGGCGATTCAAACGACCCCGATTGGCCGCAGCGCTCGGCAGAGAATGCTTTTAAGCCGCGCTTCTTCCCCACTGACCCCACTTGTGTTTTTCCCCGAATAAATGAGCTGAACCAAGTCACTGCCTCGCGTCCTTTGTTCGTATGAGAGATACGACACACACCTTCACAAACTAATTTATGAATTAGAAAACCAAACTTAATGTCTCACTCTGTGATTTCACAAGTTCTGCAGTAACAAAAAATTCCTTACTTCTACCCATCAAAAGGGAAATAGGAGAAATTGTTTCCATCTGCCCATTCACCTCTTTATTTTGAAGTTCATTGCGTTTGTCTGGTTATGTGCAGTAAAAGTCCAGTAGTTCCTAGGAAGAAAGACTGAAAGGCCACAAGTTCTACAAAGGCTCTTTTTTTTTTCTTTAAACAGCATTTTCAAATAAACTGCAGCTGAGCTGGAAATAAATAATCTCGTTGCCCTAGAGTGTGTGTGGAGTGGAAATGCCCCAGTTTAGAGGGTGAATGGCACTGAATCTCAGAAACTGATCAATACTACCACAAAGCTTCAAAACTTCAACCCTTGTATGAGAGTCTATTCGGACCAACCTATGTTTTTTAAAGGAAAAAGGACTGTAAGAATGCTTCATTTGGGGCCTTGTCACTTCATTTTAACCTTCTGGTTTTAATTGTTTTTTTTTAATACTTTTTAAATATTTTCCCCTAAAAAATACTTAGATGAAGTTTTCCTATCTCAAACTATCTCTGGGAGAGCTATCCTTTCCAAAATGAGGACTGCTTCAAAATATCATTCAAAAACTTATGTTTCTGTCCTTGACACTTGTTGCATGTGGTAGAGTTCTATTGAAATTAGGTTTTCTTTTTTGTAATAGCTTTTTACCGTATACAAAGCTTCTTGCTTTATAACTTTTCAACCAGTGATAACGTGGCATTTTTTTCAAACACATTTTATGAATCTGAGGGGAAAAAAATAGGACCAATTAAAGCAAATGACTTTAGTTTAAAATAAATGTTTGAATAAAGTAGTATAGGAGTCTTTAAGTAGGTAGATAGGTTCATGGGTTTGTTTTGTTTTTAAATTACTGGTTTTCTTAAAGGTTCTTCATGAACTGAAAGACTATAAAGAAATAACTTGAAGTAAGTTTGGATGTTTGTATTTTGCATGTTACGCTCGGTGTTTTGCCTGAAGCCAAGAATTAAAATATTGCATGATGATATACGTTAATTCTCTTGATAGTGGTGAAAACCATTTCTGTAATCCAATTACTCTTGTGAGACTATTTAAAAGCTCACAGGGAAGTAAGTAGAACAATGGGAGCATTTGGGCTGAGCTGGAAACAGGCTGCAATTGAAAACAGAAGGGGAAAAAAACACAACTCGTTCAGGGAGGTATGCCTGCCTGATTTCATCAAAGCATAGTCCTAAAATCATAAGAAGAATACTTGCTTCTAAACATCAGCAGTCAGAAAGAGCTACACATAATTAGATGACAAGCAGAGAGCACTCTGTTCCTTAAGATTTTAATGACTCCAGTTGGGTCTCTGCTGCTTCAAGGATGTTTTTGCTTGATGAAAAATGGTAGATACAAGGGCCCCTTATACTTATTGCTTATGTACACTTGGTTGTCCATTGTTTCAGCTCAAGGAGGGTCTCTTAAGCCTAAAGAGGGAGCATCATTTCATTTGAGAACAGAGAAGTCAATGGTTCACTTGACCTCCTGGCTTACTATTTTTCCTCCCGGAGGACATACATTATCCAAGAAAAGTTTTGTGTCATTCTCTGCTTGCAGCTGGAATCATTGACATAAAGAAAGCTACAAATGAAATCTGAATAAAACTCATTGAAGGAACTTTTTAAAAGATCTGTCATTTAGCCTGAACCCAGACATTTTTTTTAAACATTAAGGGAGCAATTCAAACAAAGGATCCTTGAGCAGTCCTAATTTGCTCAGGACAGGCCCAATGTTCTAAACAATCTAAACAGTTTGAAACAAAACTTATATTTTGATGAGCTTGTTAAATCTAAGGTGGAAAATGAACATGGGGCATTTATAAGCACATAAATATAGATTTTCACATATACAAAAAAGGGTAGATAATTATCAAACTGGTATTGTCTCTGATATAGCAATAACATATTATATACAGCTTTACAGCCTACTCTAAGTGGTTTACAGAGTCAGAATATTGCCCCCAACAATTTGGGTCCTCATTTTACCAATCTCAGAAAGATGGAAGGCTGAGTCAACCTTGAGCTGTTGAGAATCGAACTGTTGAACTGCTGGCAGTCAGCAGAAGTAGCCTGCAGTACTGCATTCTAACAACTGCACCACCAAAGCTCTCTGATATCTTCTCATACTTGTGTTATTTCTTTTAAGTTTAGGGTACATCTTTATATAAGGTTTTTCAAAAGCAGCTGTGACTTTTCCACCCTCATGACATAGCTGTGAGGAAGTAAGTCTTCTTACTTCTAGCTCTGCATTAATTCATTGAAAACCAGAGAAAAACTAGTTTTCCCTCTGAAATTCTCCAGAGAAAGAGTAGCTCAGGTGGGACACTGGTTGAATGACACTGTTCATAATCTTATTAGTCAGCTGGTGGAAGAACTGGTTGGTTTATAGGTTGTTAGACAGTGAGAATAGGTTTGTGAGGGATTTGTGACTAGAAATAATTTAATTTGTCTCTGGAAGTAGGAAAACGATAGAGATCAGAATTTTTCCTTATTTCTCTCTATAGAAAGTAAAAGGTAAAGGAGTCCCTGCTGACTTTACTCCTCTAATCACTACCAAATTTAGGGGGCAGTGCTCATCTCCATTTCAAGGCCATTAAGAAGTGCTGTCTGAAGATGTTTATGCGGTCATGTGGCCAGCATGATGTCATATAGTGCAGTTACCTTCCCACCAACGGTATCTATTTATCTACTTGCATTTGCATGCTTTCAAAGTGCTAGGTTGTCAGGAGTCTCTATATATAAAGCAAGGCAAGCTTAAAGACGGTGGAACAAGAATCTTGAAATGTATGCTGTTTTCCTAAAGACTGCTTTTCCTTTTGTGTTATTTCATTCTTAAGCCAGATGTGTGTGGAGTTCTCGCTTAGATTCTTTCCAATATAAATGAATGAATATTGAGGGGGGTGTTTCTACCGTAGCTGCTGAATGTGTTGTGTTTATGATCATTTTTTTAATTATTTTTTTCTTGTTATCACCTGTTTAGAGTCATGAACTTGAGATGTATAAACTGAATAAAAAATGAATAAAAATGAATAATGCTTAATATTTAATATAAGAATCCACTTCCACAGCTCAAGTCTCCTATCGAGATCATTCTTTGTTTCTCCAATTTAGGATTTTGTCAATATATTATGTCAGTTTGTGTGTGTGTGTGTGTGTGTGTGTGTGTGTGTGTGTGTGTGTTAGTAGTTAGCCACTTCTTTCTCTTTATATAACTTTTTCACTTCCCTTGAATTTTTGCTTTTTCTTTATTTCTTTTTCTCTTTTCTTCCTTTTTGTGAGTTCTCCTTTTCTTGCTTAATATATTGCATGTATGTATGCATATACTGTATGTATGCATATACTGTATGTATGTATGTATGTATGTATGTATATAATACATTATGGGCATTTTATATAAAAATGTCCCACTGATATGGAATTAGAATATCCATTCATCTCTTCCATGCATTCCCCAAAGTATGCTTTTATAGAAAATGATAGAGTGGAAGTCCAAGAAGAATCATAGAAGCTACAATGAAAATTCAATTGTATCTGCAAGATCTAAAGAAGCTTCCAAAAGTTATATGGATTTGCAAGACATACATGTGTAAAGGTAAAGGAATAGAATTTGGGATGGAATGAAGAATGTTTATTTCTGCTGCAGGAAGAAATGCCTAAATATGAAAAACATACAAGGTTAGATAGCTTGGTAAAACTAACATGAAATGGTATTCAAAAGCTCATATCAAATATGGTTTCTATTCTGCTTTTAAACAAAATAACATTAATAACAGCAATATTCTGGAGCTTAAACACAAATGATTTGTTTGTTTTTTAATCATCAATTATAACCATAAAAAACAAAAAAGAATAATTAATACAGCTATGTTCAATGCACATTTAAAAAACCTCAAATAGTCAAAGCTTTGATTACACTTCTGTGCTTTAATCTTGACGATGTTGACCATACTTTGTAAACATTCCTGAACATAGTGATATGTTCTCTTCGTTCTCATCTTAACTTCTCATTATTCCTTTTCCAAGAATTCAGTTCCATTTCTGTTATTACTGCCGTTTAAGATGAATTTCAAAGCTATTATATTTCTCAAGCCCAATATCATATCTGCTATTTCTTTAGGTAAGAAAAATAATAAAAAACCCAAACAATTTGGTATATTTAGAGCTATGTTTCTAAACCTTAGTAACTTTAAGATAGGTGGACTTTAACTCCCAGGATTCTGCAGCTCACAGATGGACTGGGGAATTCTGGGAGGTGAAGTCCATACATCGTAAAGTTTCTGAGGTTGTGAAATACTGATCTACAGAGATATTAGAGCATGTGTTGTTTGTATGGGGATAGACTACCTTGGGCATAACCTCTCAATAGTACTAATAATAAGTTTTTCATCTTGTTAAATATTTATTTTCCTTTAGCCATGTTCTCAGTGCAATTCATTGACATACTTCATAGATTAGAAATTGATACCAATGAAAATGGAAAGACTTGTGATGTTTTCCCATATCTTTATAATATTATGATGTAGAATGAGATATGAAAGCACATTTTAGAGTCATTCATTACAGCAAACTATGGTTTATTTAGTAGTACTAGGTGCACAAAGTATCCCTTTCTAGTTATAGTGTGAATCTCCTACAATTCCATTTCATTTGGTGATTATTCTACCAGTGTGAAATGCTACAGCATTTCTCATATAATACATAATTTTAAATACTGAACTTTGTTTCATCATTTCAAAAACTAAATATATGCTAAGGGTTGTAGCTGTTTCTTAAAGCATGTTGTTCCCATCCTCTTGATCATGTTGCTATTTTGACTCTTTACAATTCACTTTTTAAATTGCAGACTGTGTGTGTGTGTGTGTGTGGTGATCTTTTGATTATGGAGATGAACCCATTTTTTTTCATCCTTGTAGACCTGCACTTGCTCAAAACCTGATTGTAAGGTCAATGACAATATACCCTTAAATGATAATAATCCCGCTTACAAAAAGAAGAAAAAGGCAGAATTTTCTATTTCTGCTGATAATTAACATATTCCGCAATATGATTAGAATGAGAACAAGGAGAACAAAAGAGAAACATGCATAAAGTATACTTTGATGAACTGCTTATTAATTGCCATCCAGCTGAATTAGCATATGATAACAGATAACAGATAATCACAGTTGGAAGTGACTTTGTAGGTCATCTAGTCCAACGCCCCGCCCAAGTGGGAGACCCTACACCATTTCTAACAAATGGCATCCAATCTCTTATTGAAATTCTCAAGTGATGACACTCCCACAACTTCCGAGGGCAAGCTGTTCCATTGGTTGATTGTTCTCACTGTCAGAAAGTTTCTCCTTATACAAACTACTCTTTCATCTGTGCCAGAGGCTGTCCAGGAACAAAAACACATTAATCATCTATTAGATCATGAAGGTCAGAAGAAATTACTAAACAAATATTGAACAAATTCCATAACTAGAAGGCACCTCTATTTACTGTATATTTTAGGATAAGCCAATTGCCACCAGAAGTGTGAACTCCATAGACTTGATTACTGGCAGGAGCCTAATCAAACAATGCCAAATTAAGCTGAAGCAAAGGAGCAGCTATTTGGCAGCTTCTCAAAGTAGTGGATTTTGCTACATCAAGTGAAGGAGGTAGCATCCAAATCGGACAAACACAAACTGGATTACTTTGTCACATAAGGCTAAGATACTCAGTATAAATTCACTACCTCACTGTTGTTTTTGATCTACAGTAATATTTAGACATGTTTTAATCTTGAAAAGCTTTAGGGTAGATTAAGCGCTACCAATTATGCCTGCTGACTATTCAGCCATTCCCAGAATGAGTTTCATTAGGTTTACGGGACTTAGTCCCAAAATAAACATGAAAAGATTTGCAAAATCAAATTTGGTTCCAAATATGCTTGTGAGACCGGATATAGTTATAATAGTTGTGTTATCTTTTTTCACTAATTATTCACTATATGAAAATGTACGTGCTTGGTACAGCCAGCACAACATTTCTCTATATTCGATTCATCAAATGCATTGATACAAGAAATACTGTATCATCCAAGATCTAAAGAAAGAGCAGGAATCTGAGACAGAGGAACGTATGCAAAATCTGGCATTTTATTCCTGATTTAGCTGTAGTTATTTTCCTACTGCACAAGTAAATCCCTTTACAGATTGAAAGCCATCTGTTCTGAAATATGCTTGGCTTCATAGGACAGTCTGCCTTAGCGATCAGTAGTGAGTGCCTCATTCTCCATTCATAAATAAATAAAGAGGGTCACATATCTTGACTTTGGAACCCTCTTCTAAGGTAAATTCTTGTGATGTTGATCATGATGCATTTTTAATGGTGGTTATAGACTTGGTATTTGGACTTTAACTAAATCATTTTTAATGTTATGAATAATTGTATTTGGTACTAAATTTCCACCGTTGTTGCCTCTTGCTTTATGCTCTTATTTAATTTCCGTAATTGGATTTTCATTGCTTTTAAATTTCATGTTATCTGTTCTGCAATACATCTGCCTGAAGTAGCATGATAGGAATTCTCTAAATATACAGCTCTTTGGCAAAAAGAATTGCTGCAGCACAGTCAAAAAGCTTAACTCTTAGGTTATTAGATTGCCATGGTGTTTCCCTACATGTTTCAATTCGATATAGTCTATACATACTCCTCAAAAAAATAAAGGGAACACTTAAGCAACACAATGTAACTCCAAGCCAATCACACTTCTGTGAAATCAAACTGTCCACTTAGGTAGCAACACTGATTGACAATCAATTTCACATGCTGTTGTGCAAATGGAATAGACAACAGGTGGAAAGCATAGGCAGTTAGCAAGACATCCTCAATAAAGGAGTGGTTCTGACCACAGACCACTTCTCAGTTCCTATGCTTTCTGGCTGATGGTTTGGTCACTTTTGAATGCTGGTGGTGCTTTCACTCTAGTGGTAGCATGAGACGGAGTCTACAACCCACACAAGTGGTTCAGGTAGTGCAGCTCATCCAGGATGGCACATCAATGCGAGCTGTGGCAAGAAGGTTTGCTGTGTCTGTCAGCGTAGTGTCCACAGCATGGAGACACTACCAGGAGACAGGCCAGTACATCAGGAGACGTGGAGGAGGATGTAGGAGGTTAACAACCCAGCATCAGGACTGCTACCTCCACCTTTGTGTAAGAAGGGACAGGAGGAGCACTGCCAGAGCCCTGCAAAATGACCTCCAGTGGGCCATAAATGTGCATGTGGCTGCTCAAATAGTCAGAAACAGACACCATGAGGGTGGTATGAGCGCCCGACATCCACAGGTGGGGGTTGTGCTTACAGCCCAACACCATGCAGGACGTTTGGCATTTGTCAGAGAACACCAAGATTGGCCACTGGCGCCCTGTGCTCTTCACAGATGAAAGCAGGTTCACACTGAGCACATGTGACAGACGTGACAACATCCTCCAGCATAACCGGTTTGGCAGTGGGTCAGTAATGGTGTGGGGTGGCATTTCTTTAGGGGGCCACACAGCCCTCCAAAAGCTAAGCCCAATCACATAGTTTTGTAGCGAAGCGCAGGTATTGAGTTATTATTTTGGAACAAGAATAATGCTTTGTATAGATGGATTACTTCAAAATCCTGTGGAAACCATGGTAACATAACATGTTTATAGCCCTATCCCATATTTCTCAACACTTAAAGTCTTTTCAAATGGATGTATAACATGTAGAAATGTCATGAGGAAAGAAACACTATGAAAGACTATTTCTCCAGTTTTTAGTAATGTGTATTATGAATACATATTAACAAGTAAAAAATAAAATAAAAAATAATAATCAAGCAAATGTATCTCTAGGAACCTGACTAAATGGAAATACTGAGTCTGAAAAACTAAGGGAAGTCAGCATGCTTAGTATTTAAATGGAGACCAGGCTATAACTAGTCTGAAAAGTCAAAATAATAAAATAAATGCCCAGAAAAAAAGTATGAAAAGCTGTTGAGTTTTGGTGTGGGTATGTCCTTGAGCTCACTGGAAGACTAGCTCAGCATAAAAGAGATGTAATCATTATATCTTTAGGATGTGATTATGGATCGATTGTATTTGTACTGAATTTCTGTCACCACAATTACTTTTCTTGGACTAATCGTTTGGGATATTGTCAATAATGTCAGCATAGATCAAAGAAGAAATCTATTGTGTGTATCTGTTGGAAGTGACTCTGAATGAATTGTGATGTCTGGAGGAAGAAGTATGCTTCGTATAGATAGTTAAACATAATTTCTTTAGGGATTATCTAGTCAATTGGCAAAACTATGTCTCTTGAAGTATGGCCAGATGCATCATTCTGAAGTCAAAGTTGTTTGAAAAGGTTTGTGCTCATGTGATTGCAGAAACCTGACCTTTTAAATCTATTATAACAAAGCTTTTAAAGATTAAGTGGTTTAGAATATTAAATCTTGAAATCCTATGCAATTTTTCTGTTTGGAAGTCCACCTAGAAATTGGTCTATTTTCCCGTTGATTTGGGAATGAGAAGATTTCTGCAATATGAAGTATACAGAATTCCATTTTGTGCTCTTGCTTATCAGCTGTAAGGAGTCACAGCAAAAATTTAAAAGTTGTAAAATTATTTTTTTAGTAGAAACTTCTTCCCAGAAGTATGTGCTATAAATCTATATGGATATTAGCTATGGTCAGGGGTGGGATTCAAATTTCTTAACTGGTTATGTGGGTGTGGCCTAATTTGTGGGTGCGGCTTAGTATTCACGTGACTGGGTGACATATGTAAATATTGTAAATATTTATGTAAATATTCTTTTTTTTATTAAAAAAAGAGCAACTTTTACCCAAAATCAGGCAAAGCGGGTAGATAGATTGAGTTGCTGGCAGAATCACAGATTCACTCAGAGATCTACCATTCTGCAATCTATTGCCTGAGTCTGCACTGAAAAATAGAAGCTTCAGTCCTAAGGAAGGTTCAGCTCCACTTTTAGATTAGCTAGAAACCAAGAAATCCATCGATTTCTTGCTTTCTAGCTAATCTAAATAATATAGCTGATAGTCAGAACAGCTGGTGGGGTGGGGGGAGAAAAAAAGGAAAAATAGCAACTTACCCAAAAATAAGTGAAGGCATAATGCAGGCAAGTTGGATGCATGCATGCCAGGTAAGGAGTGAGTGGGAGGGCAGGGGCCAGCCAGTGGCATGATTTGCTGGTTCTCCGAACTGCAAATATAACAATTAGTTCTATAAAATGGTCCAACCAGATAGAATCCCACCCCTAGCTATGGTATCAGGTAGAATTGCAAAACAGAGAACGAAAGGTATTATTTCACTATCATGCTATGGTTATAATCACCATTAGAAATATCAGAATTTCTAATAGCCACTGTTTCATTTTAAAATAATCCCCATTTTATAGTTTAGATTTTTTAATTTTAAAACCCAGATTTCAATTTTATCTTTTCCAGGTTTCCATCAGTTTTAGCCAGAATGATACAATATAGAACAATCTGGCAACCAGTCTTTACTTTGAAAATATTATTTGTAACACTGTCAATCTAAGTGTAATTCTAGTTTGTTCACACATTTCCAGAAGTACATTGCAAACTACAAGAAGTAGATTTGGTGTTATAGGTCACTTCCTATTTTTGCCCCTATACTTAGAACTGTGTATGATCACTGAAAAACTGACATCAGTGCTTTCAGGGGTAAGCAGAATGTTTCAGGAGGGAAAAAAAATAGAGAGAATATTCTATTTCAGACTGGCCTATTTTGCACATCCCACTGGGAATGCTTACTACTGTATTTTACTCTTAAGGAGTTCAAATGGCAGTTTTGTTCCAGCCAAACAACTGTGGCTAACAAGACCTTCAGATAATGAAATTGTGATAACATGTATTTTACTCATAATAACAAAAAAGGCAATATTTTTTAAAATCTTTTTTATTGGACTTTTTCAGGCACACAAAAATATTTAATACTTGTGCTATTTGTTCACAATATTTATACCCAGGCATAATGTATAAAAATACAATTTTTATGTAATTAGATTTATTATTATTGCTGCAAAATCATTACAAAAGAAGTTTTGTCAAAATGCTGTATTTTTTACAATGTTCTTACATTGTCCACTAAACAGCAATGATTTTTATATGACAGAAAATGATTAAGAAAGCAGATTCAGATATAAACTTAGTACATGTATAACATACCCACAAACACTTCCAAGCCCAGACATATTATACATACAGATGTTTTGCACTTTCTTGATGCATGGAGTTATAGATAATGAGCCTGCACATAGTAAAAGTGCAATTTGCTTTTTCCAAATTAGTAAAGAAATACTTGAAATAAATTCTGAAACATTGTTACTCTCTGATCAAGGACTATATCCTCACTGCATTGATCATCTCGTTCTACATGAGTTGTTAAGCCCAAATACAATTTTATTTTATAAAATGCATGGAATGATCACTAGCATCATGAAAATGAAATTCAATTGTGAGAAAAGTAAGGTTCTACATTTAGGCAAGAAAAACAGGTACAATATATGTACCTTGCTCAATAGTGGTGATTGTGAGAGAGGGATCTTGGAGTCCTGGTGGGTGACCTTTAAATATGAGCCAGCAGTGTGCTGCAGCTGCCAAAAAAGCCAACACAGTTCTAGGCTGCATAAACCGAGATAGACTCAAGATCATGTAAAGTGTTAATGCCACTTTATATTGCCTTGGTAGGGCCACACTTGGAATACTGCATTCAGTTTTGGTCACCACAATGTAAAAAAGAGGTTGAGACTCTAGAAAGAGTGCAGAGAAGAGCAACAAAGATGATTAGGGGATTGGAGGCTAAAACATATAAAGAATGGTTGCTGGAACTGGGTATGTCTAGTATGATGAAAAGAAGGACAAGGGAGATGCTACTGGTTCAGCCCAGTTCTATAGAACCAATAGCTTTGAAGAACAGCAGACACCGAACTGGTTTGGTGTCTGCTGCTCTGTTTGGCCCATCCACCCGCCCGGGCTCTTGCTGTCCTTTATTACCTGCTTTTTCAACCTCAGCTGTGTTGCACGGTACAGCTGAGGTTGAAAAAGCAGGAAAGAAGAGGATTTTCAAATGCTGTGCACCCACGCTCAGCACTTGTCAGCTGTCTGGGCAGCACAGCTGAGGTTTTTAGGAAATGGTTTACATGTATGGGCAAAATGGACTCTCACCAGTAGCTGGGATTCTACCTGCCAGAGAACCAGCAAATCGTGTCACTGCCTGGCCCTGCCCACTCATTTTTTACCTGGCCTGCATGCCATCAAACTTTCCTGCTAAGTTGCTATTTTTCCTCCCCCCCACCCCGACCATCAGCTGTTCTGGTGTGCCAGGAGATTTACATTAGCTAGAAAGCATGGAATCGTCAGATTTCTTGCTTTTTAGTTAATCTAAAAACAGAGCTGAGACTGAAGCTTCTATTATTCAGTGCAGACTCAGGTAGCAGATGGCAGAAACACAGATCTCTAAGTGATTCTGTGAGCAACTTAATCTGCCTGCCTGTTCTGATTTTGGGTAAAAGTTGCTCTTTTTTATTAAAAAAAAATCAATATTTACATACATGGTGTGTTGTGATTTAATTTTGTGAGTTTGCTTGCTAGCAAATTTTATGAGTTTGCTAGCAAACAAATTTTATGTGACAGACACAGGTAGCCGATTGCAGAAAGATAGATCTCTGAATGCTTTCTAGTTAATCTAAAAGCAGAGCTGAGCCTGAAGCTTCTATTATTCAGTGCAGACTCAGGTAGAAGGTGGCAGAAACACAGATCTTTAAGTGAATCTGTGATTCTGTGAGCAACTCAATCTGCCTGCCTGCTTTGCCTGATTTTGGATAAAAGTTGCTCTTTTTTAAAATAAAAAATTCAATATTTACATAAATATTTACAATATTTACATACAAGCCATGCCCAGCCAGTCACATGACCACCAAGCCACACCTTGAAATTAGGTTATACCCACAAAACCAGTTGTTAAGAAATTTGAATCCCACCCCTGATTCAAGGGGTGACATGATAGCAGTGTTCCAATATCTGAAGGGCTGCCACAAAGAAGACAGAGTCGAGCTATTCTCCAAAGCTCCTGAAGGCAGGACAAAAAGCAATGGGTGGAAACTAATTAAGGAGAAAAATAACTTAGAACTAGGAGAAATTTCTTGACAGCTAGAACAATTAGTGGAGCAACTTGCTTCCAGAAGTTGTAAATGCTCCAACACTGGACGTTTTAAAGAAGAGATTGGATAACCATTTGTCTGAAGTGGTGTATGGTTTCCTGCCCAAGCAGGGGTTGGACTAGAAGACCTTCAAGGTCCCTTCCAACTCTGTTATTCTATTCTGTTTATTTACTTGTATTTCACAAGAAATAGAAATACACATTTCTGTTCATAAGAAATAAAAGCAGTAAAAGACAAAGGATCTGAATCCAGTATTTCCCTACAAAATCAAAATTCCAACTCTTGTCACTTTGATTTAAAATAATAATAATTGGCATTCCATCTTACTGTATGCTAGTATAGTCTTACAACATGCAAATATCGCAAACATGTTTATCACATCAAATAGCACATCCAATTTACACACTGGTTCCCAGTGCAGCAAAGGAAACTACGCCTTGAAGCTGCTTGATTTCCTATCAATATTAACAGTTAGTTAAAGGCTCGTACATAAATATAATCTGATTGGTTAAGTGCATAGAAAAACATAATAGAAATACTTTAGCAAAAAAGGGCTAGAAGATTGAAATTAAGAGAGAACATCTTCTCAAATGTTTGTACGGTATTTCACCAGTGGTTTATTGTAAGTTTACTGGGCAATTTATAATATCAGTCTTCATCTGATTCTTCTATGTGTGTAATAAATTAAACTATCATTTGAACATGTGCATGTGTTAATAGAAGAAGTTTTTTTTCCAAATGAAAGATCATATTTTTAAAGCCCATTTCATATTTGTGACTAAAATCTGTTATGCTTACTTTTCTTAGCTTTTCTTTCTCTTTCAATGCTTTTCTCTTCCTCTCTTTAAAAATAGGCTTTTTGTGTGTTTTAGCTAATTATATAAAAAATAGTACAACAAGGGAGCTCATTAAATTTGAAATAAAAAGGAGAAAGGTGTTACAAGAAGTTAATTAACAAGATACAAAGACACCAATTAACACCTATACTGCAAGGGGGAAAAAACCCACTTTATATGCACTACAGTATAAAAAAAATCACAGCTGGTTATGCATGTTTTTTGGCACAAGATTAAATTTACAAATACTACTGGTACTACTGGTACTCCAAAATAGTCTAGTAGTTAAAAAATCCCACACATTCCCTTGTTGTGCCAATTAAGATCCATTTTTATATGATGAAAACCTGTGCAGGTATTAATATTTGCAATTGTTGATTTATTTAAAAAAAAGCATGAGAGGGCAAAAAAACATAATTTTATCTACTGGGACATGGTTCTATTAATGAATTAAAATTTGCAATTAACACCTCCATATTTATTTTAAGATTATAAATTGGTGGCTTTAAAAAGTGATCTCCCTTTTAAAAATATTTTATATTGCTGTTTTAATAAGTATTAAAAAAATAAAATGTCGATTATATGTCTTTCATTTCAAAGGACTAAATGAACAAAAAAAACCCAGTTTATAATCTATATTCAATCTATGATCTCTTATTTAAGCCTCCTTCTTTTATTATGTATGCCATTTTAACCAACATTTAATTCTTTTTCATCATGACATTTCTACCTTTACACACAGATGCATAAACAATATATGTGCATATGTTTATGTATATGTGTATATATAAATGTACAAATGCAATACACTTTAAAGTCTTCATGTACAAATACAGTATATCCTATTAGTGACACTAATATGTCACTAATAGAGTATATTGGTGACATTATTATCACTCCTATTATGATAAAATTAATAGAACAGTTCAAGATTATTAATTTAGATCCCATGCATTTTAAAAGAAGTTAAACATATTCAATTTTTTTTTAGAGTAAGTGCAATACCTAGCCCATAGCTAATATATTAGAATGAATGTTTTACAAAATGAAATAATGATAGCTAATTTACACTCTATTTATTATCAATGCCTTATAGAATTGTGAGTTGAAGCTGTAGAATTTTAGGTTATTGGTCAAGAGATCCTGGTTAAAAGTTTCAATTCTAAACTAGCAGGGGTCATGAGCCATGGTGGTGCAGTGGTAGAGTACAGTACTGCAGGCTACTTCTGTTGACTGCCAGCTGCGAGCAGTTCAGCAGTTTGATTCTCACCAGCTCAAGGTTGACTCAGCCTTCCATCCTTCCGAGGTGGATAAAATGAGGACCCAGATTGTTGGGGGCCATATGCTGACACTGTAAACCGCTTAGAGGGGGCTGTAAAACACTGTGAAGTGATATATAAGTCTAAGTACTATTGCTATTTTGAGCTATCCAATTACTGAGGACTGCTATTGAAGAAAAAGATTCTAGCAAGATAATGAAGATTAATTAAGATAAGCAGAAATTACAAACAATACTTAATAGTCTTGGAAACGAACTTCATATCTTTTGGCTAGAGAAGCAGTAGAAAGCAATAGAAATGCGTTAGATGAAACTAACTGTGTCATGTCATTGGTTGTCTCCCAGTCTTCAGGAAATTATCTATAAGAAAAACTGCAGGAAGTAACTGCTGTAAGTTGGCCCAGTAACAGCATCAGTATCAATTACTAAAAATTGTTTTGAGCTAATCAACTATGCTGAAGCTTTCAGGGAGTCTAGGACCATAGACAATTTTGTGACCTGTGTTTTTTCCTAGTTTGAAGCCTCATCCCCAAAACATAAATATATGAAGGTAAGGATCAAGGCACCCAAGTCTAAAAGAAACAGGAAAGGAAGAAATGCAGGAACGGAAGTATATTTTCAATTTTTTTTTTCTCATTCGTACAAATCTTGCTCATTATGCCTTAGTGAAGCCAGCAAAGATTCTAGTTAAGAAATTGGAGTGCCTAGCATACCTCTCTCCCAATATGTGTTGCCTTGCTACATTTATTTTGCAGAAAGTATGTGGGGGAAGGAGGGGACAGGATCCATGCAATTGATCCACACTGGACGATATTAAGACAAGGTATTCAAACACCAGCAAGAATCACAATGAAGCTGCTTGCTTCCAGTAACAACACCTATCAGAGAATAAGATGGGAATTGTTCACAATCCCAATTCTAATGTTTCATTAGTGCTTTGATGCACCATCAAAAGGGCAAGAGACACGATTTTTTGTTCAAACCACTGCTTGAAAACTTATGTGTTGGCTCAATATAAAAAGTTCTCGACAACATGTGCCTGATTTATCTTTTGCTACCATGTTCTTGTTGTAATAGATGGCTGATTTTTAAAGGGGTTTCTAAAGCTAGGATGGAAACACCAATATCATGTTTTGCTGGTGATTTGGGATTGATTGGAGGGCAAGAGTTGGCATGTTATTTGTTCAATGAAACTGTAACATAAGTCAAACTTGCCAATTAATGTATGGGTGATAACACTGACTCCATATTGTTACAGGTAATCCTTGACTTACAACCATTGATTTAGTGATCAAAGTTACAACAGCACTGTGTAAAGTGACTTTGCATAGTAAAAAAAGGGTTTATATGATAGTTGCACTTAAGACTATCATAGCATTCCCACTTGGCAACTAGTATATGTTTAATTATGGTTGCAGATGGGATCATGGGACTGCCATTTGTTACCATCCCAGCTGACTTCCAACAAGTCAATAAACCATTAGGTGAAGCCAGATTAATCTAACAACCATGCGATTAACTTAACAACTATGGCAAAAAGGTGACAAAATTGGCCACGACTCACTTAACAACTGCCTTGCTTAGCAACAAAAATTCTAAATTTTCCCTCTTAGTCCCAATTGTCATTGTAAGTCAAGCATACACATACTCGTATGCTATACCACATTAGAATCGTATGTAAAATTCTGACTTTCATAAATATTGTGTATACATGTTGTACCATGCCCCAGAAGTTTCCAACACAAGCTGCCTGAAGTGTTTGCAACACAAGTTAGATCTTGCACAGGTAATTAATGTCAGGACAGGAACTGCTCCTATATTTTTTGCTTCTTTCCCTCATTTGTTCCGTTTGCACAACCACCCCCGCCCCCACCCACCCCCAAAAAGAAAGGGAAAAATCATTGTGAACAAGCTAAAAATGCATCTGTCAAATTGATTCTCAAAGAGGTTTTTAACTTTGAAGGATACATTGATCAAAGGCTGCTCTCTTCTAACTATCGTTTCGAAAGCTGAGATCACTGAATAGAATTTGGAAGGAATAAAAAATACATCTGTATTGTTGAACTTCAAAACGTGGAGAAAGTAAGGGAATTGGGCCATAAAGGAAACAGATTTATTGCAGCCTCATTAATTTGATTTAATATTTCAGTAAATTGATTTAATTTTTTTTAAGCAATGGACAGAACAATGTCATTTATTTTTCTCCCCTCTGGCTTTCTGCCAATAGCTTGGGGTGGAAGAAGATTGAACCCTTGCTTATTGAATGGCTATGTTATAGTGCTTCTATTTATTATAAGATGGCTGCAAAGATGATGAAAGGATTTACTGATTGATTGGAAAATCCCATTCCCAGAATGTACTGCCACTCTTTCATCTGATAGGCTGGTTAGTTTTGTCTCTGCATGGTATTCCCACAAATATTTTTGGAAGCACATGTATATGTTTAATGCCCTATAAAACCACCTCCCCCTACTCTTTGCAAAATTCATTCACAGCTTCTTGATGATTATTTCTGTAATTGCAATCACAGAAGAACAGTAATTGATCATAAGAATAAGCAGCAGCATTATCTAAAGCCAAACCAATACATAATAAAATATGGCTCTTTTCTTGAAACGTTCTTGAAAAATGTTGATAAATACATAGAAAAATATATTGGAGTGTTAAAGTGGGTTAGCAACCTGAAGCACAAATATCACTGGATATGTATTAGATTAAACTGTGCTTTGACTGCTGTTTTATTCAATCGTTAAATCATACATGAGGCTCTGGAGCTGTATTCTGATGGATTACATATTTCTAAATGAACAATTTGTAATACAACCATTTGTATGTACATAGCCATCATGCTATTCCCTTTTGTGAGAAGCAATATTATGCAAAACACAGGAAAAGAGTATGAAGTAGCAAGTAAAGGAAATTAAAGGCAGAATGAAAGAGAAACAAAGGAGGAAATTAAAATTTTCACATAAGATTCTTTAGTGAGATAAGGTAAAAGTAAACAAAGTATCAGCTTTACTCATAACTATGTTCCATGTCTGAGACAACCAGTCTGGTTTTAGTGGATAAAGTATCAAGCTAGAAACCAGGTGACTGGGAGTTCTAGTCCTGCCTAGGGCACAAAGGCAGCTGGTTGACCTTGGACCAGTCACTCTCTTTTGGTCCTTCAGAAATATTGCCAAGAAATTACCAGGATTGGTTCCAAAAGTAGCTAGAACTTAACACTGACTCATACACACACACACAAAATACAAAGATCTATGTAGTTTTTCCTGCTAATAGTAAGAGTATGATACTACTGTGGGTTACATATGCCAGAATGACTACCAAATCCCCATTTTGTCTCAAAAGTGTTGTGTCTCTCATGCTCAGTCTAGAATTGACTTTGCAAGTCTAAAAGCTTGCCCATGTCGAGAACTAGTGGCACATGTAGCATCTGTATATATTCACAATGTTTTTTTAATTATGCAAATGTTTGTCTAATACTATCCTAGCATAGTTCTGCAGGTAGAATGGGTTCCTCATAGTAAATATTATTGCAAAACAAGCTTTCCAGCTACCCCCAAAGGAAATGCATACGGTATAAAAACAAATACTTTGAACTAATTCTTTGTTGAGAGAGAGATAAAGATCTAACATGAAATTTATTTTGCAGTCCATAGGGCCTGGGACAGTGACCTTCCTAAGAGATTATCAGAGAAATCAAATGGATGTGAGGTGACAGCCCATATCACATTCTGAATGAATAAGGCACAGGAAACACATACATTCAAAAATAAATATATGATGGATGTTCAACACGGTTAATTGATTCAGTTTGCTATATTTTCCACCCTTTTCCACAGTGATTGTTTAAGTAATATTTTCTGTGTTTCGCTTTCTCTTCCTGACTTATTAGAAACATAAGCATCAAGGGGGAAAAATAAAAATAAACTGTAAACAGTCCAGTGACAGTCATTTAGACTTCTATAAGAATTCAGATACAGATAATCAGAGTTGGAAGGGACCTTGTAGGTCATCTAGTCCAACCCCCTGCCCAAGCGGGAGACCCTACACCATTTCTGACAAATGGCAGTCCAAACTCTTCTTGAAAGTCTCAACTGATGGTGCTCCCACAACTTCCGAGGGCAAGCTGTTCCATTGGTTGATTGTTCTCACTGTCAGAAAGTTTCTCCTTGTTTCCAGGTTAAATCTCTCTTTGTTCAGTTTCCAGTTTCCATTATTCCTTGTCTGGCCTACAGGTGCTTTAGAAAATAGCTTGACCCCTTCCTCCCTGTGGCAGCCCCTCAAATATTGGAAGACTGCTATCTTGTCTCCCTTGGTCCTTCTCTTTACTAGACTAGCCAAGCCCAGTTCCTGCAACCGTTCGTTGTATGTTTTAGCCTCCAGTCCCCTAATCATCCTGGTTGCTCTTCTCTGTACTTTTTCTAAAGTCTCAACATCTTTTTTATAATGTGGTGAACAAAACTGGATGCAGTACTCTAGGTGTGGTCTTACTAAGGCTTTATAGAGTGGTATTAGTACTTCCCTTGATCTTGACTGTATCCCTCTGTTAACTCTGTTAACTGAGGATTGCATTAGCTTTTTGAGCGGTGGCTGCACACTGCTGGCTCATATTTAGCTGGTTGTCCACTAAGACTCCAAGATCCCTATCACAGTTACTGCTATTGAGCCTGGTTTCACCCAGTCTATATGTGTACTTTTGGTTTTTCTTGCCTAAGTGTAGGACTTTACTTTTCTCTTTATTGAATTTCATTTTATTAGATATGGCCCAGTGTTCTAGTCTATCAAGATCCATCTAGATCTTGAGCCTATCTTCTTGGGTGTTAGCTATTCCTGCCAGCTTAATATTATCTGCAAATTTGGTAAGTTCCCCTTCTATTCCCTCATCTAAATTGTTAATGAAGATATTGAAGAGTACTGGGCCTAAGACAGAACCTTGTGGCACTCCACTGCTTACTTCCCTCCATGTAGACTTAGACCTATTAAGGACTACTGGTTGAGTACAGTTTGCCAGCCACTTGTGAATCCATCTAGTGATGGTGCTATCTATTCCACCTTTTTCTAGCTTACTAAGCAGTAGGTTGTGGTTTACTTTATCGATTGCCTTGCTGAAATCTAAATATATTATGTCCACAGTATTTTGCTGGTCTACTAATTTAGTCACTGTGTTGAAGAATGAAATAAGATTGGTTTGGCATGATCTGTTTTTAACAAACCCATGCTGACTGCTAGTTATCACTTTACTTGTTTCTAGATGTTGACAGATCTGTTTTTTTATTATTTTTTCCAGTATCTTCCCGGGTATTGATGTTAGGCTGATTGGTCTATAGTTTCCTGGGTCTGCTTTTTTTTTCTTTTTTGAAGATGGGAACCACATCAGCTCTTTTCCAGTCCTCTGGTAGTTCCCCAGTGCTCCATGATTTTTGAAAGATATGGTACAGTGGTTCTGAGATGACCTCTGCCATCAGGCCCCGGTGATTTGTTCTCATCAAGATCAGACAGGTGTTCTCTTACTATTTTTTTGCTTATTTTAACTTTTATTTCTGGTCTGTCTTTTGCAGTTATGTTTTTGGTGGGTTGAGCTATAGTTTCTTTTTGCGTGAAGACAGAGGAAAAGAATGAGTTAAGCAGTTCTGCTTTCTCTCTGTTGCTTGTTACTTCCTTGCCATCTTCTCTCTTTAGTGGACCGACTGTTTCCTTGATTTTTTCTTGTTATTTATATGTTGGAAGAAACTTTTTTTATTATCTTTGACTTTTGTTGCAAGTCTTTGTTTGTTCTGAGCCTTTGCTATCCTGACTTTGTCTTTGCAGATTCTGGCTATCTGCTGATATTCTGCCTTAGTTGTATGTCTTTCTTGCCATTTTTTGTGCTTGTCCTTTTTTTCTTTCCATTTGCCAAAGACATCTTTGTGTAGTCATGCTGGTTTCTTCTTGGATTTCTTGTTTTTCTTTCTCAGTGGTATTGTGCTGGTCTGGGCTTCCATGATCATACCTTTTAGAGTTTCCCAAAATTCTTGAGTTGTTTTCTCCTTTAGGATTTTCATCCATGGAATCTTTCCCAAGTTCTCTCTGAGTTTATTGAAATGAGCTCTTTTAAAATCCAAGACTCTGGTGTCATTATGTTCTGTTGCTTGTGTTTGTGTTATGTTGAATTCTAGTATGACATGGTCACTCTCATCCAAAGTTCCTGCAGTTTCAACTCCCTCTATCACTTCTTCTCTGTTTGTAAGAATTAAGTCCAGTATGGCTGTCCCTCTAGTTTCACCCTCTACCTTTTGGACAACAAAGTTGTCAGCTAGGTTGGTAAGGAACTTATTTGATTTCTCACTTGGTGCAGAATTAGTTTTCCAATTGATATCAGGATAATTGAAGTCTCCCATTACTATTGTTGCGTGTTTCTGGCATATGTTTGTTAGTTGGCTGGCAAAAAGGACATCTATTTTTTCTGCTTGATTGGGTGGCCTATAACATACGCCTATGGCCATGTCATTCTTTTTTTCTTTTATATTGACCCATATGCATTCTAGGAAGTTTTCATCTTTGATTTCTGCATTTCTGTAGCAATATAGTGGTCCTTTACATACAGTGAAACTCCACCTCCTCTTTTATGGGGTCTGGTTTTTTTGAATAGTTTGTATCCTTCTACCAGTATATTCCAGTCATGGCTTTCATCCCACCAAGTTTCTGTTATTCCAACTATATCATATTTACCTTCATGTATTCGTAGTTTGAGTTCACCCTGCTTGTTCCCCAGACTTTGTGCATTTGTATATAGGCACTTGAGATCTTTATGTCTGACACTGTGTTTCCTGTCTACATAACCTGTGTTGTGCCTGCCTGTCCCTACTTTCTTGCCAGCTGTTTGATTAGTGCACATTATATGGCAGTCACTATTAAATGCTTGGTTTTGGTTGGCATCAAGATCGATAATCTTACCTGCACAAACATCTATTTTGCATGCACTGATACCCTTGTTAGTTTTAGGTTTCTGGGGACAGAGATGTTCTGAATCTAATTCTCTGTCCCCGCTGTTCAGTTTAAATGTTTATCCAGGAAATCTGTGAATTTAATGCCAAGTAATGCAGTCCCTTTCTTTGATGGATGCAAACCATCTCTTTTGTACAGTTTTTCATTGGACCAGCTGCAGACATCATGACTAATAAAACCAAAGCCTTCCCTTTTACACCACTCCTTTAGCCACACATTAAACTCTGCTACACCCTGCCCTTTCCGTTTTTGTTCCTTGTATACTGATAGAACCTCTGAAAAGATAAGCCTACAGTCCATAATACTAAGTTCATACCCCAAGCTCTGGAAGTCTTTCTGAACAGAAACTACATCCTTCTGGGACAGATCATTTGTACCAAGATGTATAATAGCGTCAACATCACAGCCCTTGCTGGCATTCTTGACTACGCTTAAGAATACGCTTCTTGTCTCTGCTGGCAGTAGCACCTGTCAGACACCTGACCACTTTCAAAAGCTCAGTATTCTTTCCTAAATTTACATCCCTTAACAATTGAGTCCCCAACCAGAAGGTGGCTTTTCTTTTTGGATGCCTTGCTCTTCTTGTGTGACTGGTGCGTAATACCTGATTCACACTTTCTCCTTTCCAAAGTAAGCTCTTCTTCTAGAACCATGATCACTGGCTTACTTCAGTTATCATTATCACAACTACCTTGACCTGTCACTTTAGTGTCCCTATTAAGGTCAGCAAGGGCATTGTATCTGTTATGCTGGGACACAGCAAAAGTTTTGTGTTTATGGTACACAGCTCTCACCCTGCCAGATCCCACGGTTGTCCATACTGCCCTTTTCCTGTAGGAACTTTGTGGTAGTAGGGGCTGATAGCATGGCAGCTCAATAGCAGGCAGTTTTCTTTCCTTTTCCTTTTTCAAGTCATTTTTGACTTCAGGTTATTTTGTAGACAAGACTATGCTGTTTTCTTGGCAACATTTTGCCTTCTTTTTAAGGCTAGAAAAGTTGAGCTTTGTGACAAAGGTAGGACCAGGACTCAGTTCTCTCTGTTTTAACGAAGTCACTCATTGGTCATTTGTCTTCCAAAATTTAAATCTGATATTGTCTTTGAATCCCAAGAGGTAGTAATTGTTACCAAGAGGTAGTAAGTAATTGCCAAATACAATATTCCAATTTTCTTCACTATACAAGAAGAAATTTATAGCAAAGAGCAGACAATACTGCCATAAGCTATTACATTTTGTAATAAATAAAATTAGTTTGAATTAATTAGTTTAAGAAGCCTTAAAATATTAAGGAAGACTAATTAAAATGTTAAGGAAGGGTAACTTTTCTGATCCAAGTCAAGTAGTAAAATCCAGATAGTTAGAAGTTTTTACCATTCTTCCTGAACCTGAGATGGGTGAGATCTCACATAGTAGCTCTACATTAATATGCTTTATTTCTAAAACATGCTATGCCCAAACAAAGCATAACATGATTTAATATGATAGTTCATATAGTATGTTAAGACTAGGGCTGAGTATCTACAGTTTGCTGAAACCTCAAATTCCATTTAAGTCACATTGTGCAAATCAATTGAAATATTGTATATGCATGTATGTATGAAGAGCCATCTCTGCAAATTTCTACTGACATACTTTCCCAACATAGTTTTTTACAAAAGATAAAAAGGTTTCCTGTGTATGTACTCTACACTAGGGATGTTCAACCTTGGCAACTTTAAGACTTGAGTACTTCCTCTCTCAGGCTGACTTGGGAATTCTGGCAGTTGAAGTCCACAAGTGTTAAAGTTGTCAAGGTTGGACACCCCTGCTCTAAATCCTCATGGTTCTTTGTTTTTTTTAAATTTTTATTCTAATGTTTCCTTCAAAACTGGCAAATATGCATATTTTCAAGGGCCTGAAAAGTCCAGTGTGATTCAGGAAAGCAGCTGTTCCCTATTTTGCTATATCTAGAACTGAAGAGGAGTTGCAAAAGCTGTGAGATGTTAACAGCCAAAATGAATACTGATTCACCAGGACAACAGTCCAGAATAGTTCAAGCAGCCATATTTACCATTGACTATGCTGGCACACAGTCAGAAGTATTTATAATTTAAATTGCCTCTTTATTTTAAAGAAATCTCTGCTTAAGTCCAGGAAAAAGAAAATAAAAATGGATTATGCCTCAAGCATCAAACATGAATAAGGATTTTTTTAAAAATCATATATAAAGTAGCAGTTACATTTCAAAATTGGGGCCAGGGAGTAATGCTTATTATTACCCTGATGAAAAGCATTTTGAAACCACTGAAAACGCTAGTTTTTCTTGCCAGTTAATTGTGTTATGTTGAATGCCAGGGATGCTATTCTTTCCATTAGCTAATCGTCTTTGACTTTAAATGCTTATTATGCAATCTGTTTGTTCTGAACAGAGCAAAGTCCAAACCGCTCATGGTTTGGGGGCTAGTTTTGTTTGGCTGATTTATTTATTTGAGATACTTATTTTGGTAGTGCTGAGAAATATTCTTTTATGGTATTGCTTTCTCCTTCCTGTTTCATTTACACTACTCTTATTGTCTTCAGTGAAATCACTGCATAACTAAATCTAATTTGCTGGTTGGTAGCTTGACAGCCTGTAGCTGCCATCTTGACTTTTTTGACATGTCCCCCAGTTGTCTGGAAGGAACTCATGAAGCCTTACCTTTCCTTGTGTTCCCTGGAAGAAACACGTGGAAAATAAAGTGGAAAATACAATTGCAGACTGAAAAAAAAAACATAGCTATTCCCAATTCTCAAACTTAAGTAAGTTTCTTAGGTAAATAAACCTTTTTTGTTCCTCTAAAACGGCTAATTTCTGTGTCAACTTTCCAAGCCAAATACATGAAATGTATGCTGAAATAAATAGTACAGAAAAAGATGAAGATTTATTGTACCAATCGTCATGTACTTCTCCTGTTATGTACAATTGTATTAGTTCAGTCACTAAAAACATTGGAAATCCTTAATGGGGAATGTTAACATCACTGCGGTAAATTTTGGCTGGCAACTGAAAAGAAATGTCTTCCATGTAAGGAAACATCTTTCTTGACATTACTGAATAAAATTTGCTTGTCCCAACAGACTTGCTTTTAAAAATATTCAGTGTTTGCTTTCCTGGTTAAGGCAAGACCTCCCAAACAAATTTAAGTAGGCTGCTGTTGATTTTGATTGACTTTGTTTCTACACTGGTGAAAGATGACTTCCATCTTGCAGTTAACTTTTTTAAACTTAAAAAAAATGTCCAGGTTCAGAATCTGCTTGAATTATTATATAATTATTGAAGAATTGAAATTGTTCTGAAGGAAAAGTCTGAAGATTTCCATTAGCACTGAATAATATTTCTGCTTAAAAGTCACCATAGATCATCTACTTGCTGACTGTTTTTTCTCTTCCTTGATACGTCTCAGCTTATTTGCTCTTAGAAATAAACTAGTCTACATCTTAAGATTCAAATAAATATCTGTTTACTGTTTGGAATATATATGTTTGTCAGAAGATTCCAATTTGCAGTTATATATAGGCCTACTGAGCAATACATCCCACAGAATACAATTAGACTGCTTTTGGAAAATATATATAAACTACAACATTAAAGTGCAAAACATCACTAAATATTTTGAGAAATATATACATTAAAGAATGTAGATTACTGATAGTTTCTATGAACATTTGGTCCCCTCTGTGCTACATCAAAAAGAAGGCAAATATTGAATTAAGATTGCAGGCAAATCATCATACATTTTTTTCACCATCATCATTTATTTCTTGCAATGATCAAATCTATTCTTCCTGCCATATCTGGGATTGGATTACTAAAGAACAGAATCTTCTATATAAGGATGATTAGAAATTAAATTAACTAGTTTAGGGAGGAAGTATAAGCAGCCAAATCGTGCCACCCAGGTAGAAAACAATATATTGTCCCCACTTGTACCCAATCTAAGTAAACACCACCACTGAAATGTAATCGGTACGAAGAGGTTAAAATGCAAGTCTTTCAATTATGTCACAAAGGGATATGGAACTCATTTGGGAAAAGAAAGTGCTAAATCTCTGGCCTGAGAAAATGATGTGAATATGTGGCAAGGCTCTAGGATCACATAAGCATGTTATTAAGAAACCCTGCTGTACAAGAATGGAATGGGACAACTAGCTGTGGCCATCTTGCTCTGGGAAAAATCTATGTGAGACAACTCAATGCAATAAATGTTATCTGCCATGTTTCTTCTACATTATTTCCATTTTTGTCAACGGAAATAATGTCAAATGGTGGTGGATAATATTTATCATGATAAGTTATCCTGCATGGATTAGTTCACAGGGAGTTGTCCCATGGCAAGTTGGGTGTGATTAGCTGTCCATGGCGAAAAGGCCATTCTAGGTTGGCTGTGGAGAGATGACCACAGCAAAATGGTCATGACAAGATGGCCATGGTGAGATGGCCATGGTGAGTTGGCCATGTGAGTTGGTCACAGTGAGCTGTCCTAGACCAGGGGTGTCAAAATCACATCATCACAATGTCACGTGATGTATCAGGACTTTTTCCCCCTTCGCTAAACTAGGCATGGGCATGGCCAGCATGTGATACAGCGCTGTCCTAGACCCACACAAGAAATGGTTGGAATGTTCCTGCTTGGATGCTGGATGGTTATTGTTATGTCCGTGGAACTGGTTGGAGTTCCCAACCAGGTCCGCTGTTTGAGCGGGAGCACCAGCCGCTCCTATTGATTGACTCCGTTTGACAGTCGGCTATAAAAGCCGGCTGTCGAGCAGAGCCAGCCCGTTGTCGCCCGCTAGTCTGCAAGTTAGCAAGCAGATGCGACAACCCTTTATTCTCTGCAATAAAGCCTTGTTAGTTGTACGCTCTGGTCTCATGCCTCTTCCTTACCATCGCTCTACAACAGTTATAATATGTTGTTTTGAGACATTTAAAAAAAGGAGAATGCTATGCCTATGGGCACAATGGAGAAATGTTTGTTTTTAAATTTTTATCCTCAACAACTGGAATCTCAAGGATCCTCACGGGTAAAATATAAACTCATAAAGTATAGAGGTAGAAATTTTGGAAAGTTTAGAAAATCAGCTTCATTAATCTGAACCAGTCATTGTGTTTCTTAGCCCACTTTATGTCAAGGAGTTGTTGAAAATGAGAGAGGACCTCTGATGAGGTCATAGAAGAAAGGCAGAAACTAAATTCAATAAAAGGATAAATCCAAAAGCGTTGACTAAGAATGAAGGTTGAGTCCATTCTGGAAGAGATGAACAACAAGAAGTGAGCATAGTTCCATAGTTTGGGAGTGACACAAGAAAAGGCTAATTCGTGTGTGCCTGAGAAAGCACCTTCCCTTCTTCCAGGCAACACCCTGGTATCGGGCTGAGGTCAGACAGTAGATTCTTCCGCACCCTGGGCATTAGTGAGTGTGCTGAACACTTCCCTCACCACTATTTTCTCAGTTCTCTTTCAAAGTACCCATTTTTATTGGGGGGGTGGGGAATAGCAGAAGATGTGTTGACAAAGAGGTAGCCGAAGTGCTAAGCACTGAGAGCTTGAGATGGGATTTTTTTAACACCTGGGAGGGGATTGAACAGCCCCTCCTTTAAATGAAACTTCATTTTTGTCTCAAATAGATAAAAAGGTAGCATCCTATAGGAAAAGTAGGGTAAAAAAAACCCCCACAGGTCTGCAGATAAATAAAAATGCAAATCAGTTCTCAAACACTGTGGAGAAATTTGTAAGCTGAATGTGCTGAAGTGGTTTCAATTCTTCATCAGACATTGCATAAATTGAAACTGGAACCTTGCCAATTCTTACTGTTATTACTTTTTAACCAAAGTGTATAAATGGACAGATAAAGTAGAAGAGTTCTCATTTTTTGCAGATAACATTGTGCCTGCAGGATGCCGGAGATAAGTTGCAGAAGCTTCATTAGCATAACATGACAATGCTAAATTAATTCTAATTATCCTGATCACTGAGCATTTAAATGAAAATGAAGACATTAAAGGTAACTAATTACTGAGAAGGGCATTTCTTTGGATGAATTATGAGGGGTTTAAACAAAGACAGTATGAAACAAAGGCTCTCCACTGCCCAGCCATTTGTCAATTTATTCAGAATGATCTTACCAGGGAAAATTTGTTTTTTGGAAAACATGAAGCGCAGAAAGGCTTCTTTTTTCAGCTAATTGCATACTTTTATTGCTATTCTATCAAATATATTAACACTGCTAATCACAACATAACTTCTGAGCCATTATCATTATATTAACAGGCTTCCTGACCAGAGGTCATAAAAGTGGTTCATTGTGCCTCAGCCTGAAACATGGAGAGAGAAAAAATAAATGGAAAAAAATGGTGAGCTTTTCTGAAATTCAAAAAATAACCATTTACTGTGGTTTGCATACAATGTTCATCATGCAGAGGAATTGAAAGAACAGATATATTACAAGATAGTTTTATTTCTGAATTTTCCCTTACACTATCTTTTCCAGCCATATTATGAAATTGGGATTTTATAATACCGACTTTACTAACTTGCTCTAAAAATTACCATAGAAAAAAATCAAAACAGCCCTTTCTAAATTTGAGCTGCTTTTTTCATGCACTTTCCCCTTTACTTATGAGGAGATGGGAGTGTTCTGGTTTTACTTTAGATTAATCACAAGTTAGCACCTCTGAATCTGAAATTATGGCTGAGTTTAGCTCTGGATAATGGAGCTGTTTCCATCTCATGATTTGAAGCTGGCTTGTGTTCATTAACTATAATTAAGTTGAACCACAATTTGTGAAAATGAAATGATTCAGAGGGCCACAGTTAACTAATATAGTTAATGAAAGTTTTTGAACTTGTGGCCATTCTGAGACACAGAACATGCAAACATGTCTTCCACTATTAAAATACCATTTATAGGGATGGGATTCTACCTGGTTGGTCCAGTTCTATCATCACCGGTTGTTATGATTCTGCGCAGTTTGGAGAACCAGCAAATTGCTCCACTGACTGGCCCCACCCCACCCTGCCCACTCACTGCTTACCTGGCATGCACACCTTCCAACTTGCCTGCCTTTGGTAAGTTGCCATTTTTACTTTTTTTCCCCACAACCATCAGCCGTTCTGCTGTGCCGGGAGATTTAGATTAGCTAGAAAGCCGGAAATTGTTGGATTTCTTGCTTTCTGGCTAATCTAAAAGCAGAGCTGAACCTTTCTTAGGACTGAAGCTTCTATTTTTCAGAGGAGACTCAGGTAGCAGATTGCAGAAAGATAGATCTCTGAGTGAATCTGTGATTCTGTGAGCAACTCAATCTGCCTGCCTGCTTTGCCTGATTTTGGATAAAAGTTGCTCTATTTTTATAAAAAAAATCAATATTTACATAAATATTTACAAATTTACATACAAGCCATGCCCAGTCAGCAAGCTGCATCCAGCCAGTCACATGATCACCAAGACACATCCACAAACTAGGCCACACCCACAGAACTAGTTGGTAAGAAATTTGAATACCACCCCTGATCATTTAACATTATTCTATAGCTAATGTAGTACAGATCAAAAGGGACTATATAATCATTCCTCACTGTAGACATATTTTTCCAGAATAGGTCTCTGCTATTAGGAAGTAGATAATAAATACCAAATCATTGTTTATGTATCTACTCCCAATAAGACCATTTCATACATGATATTCTTCTGACTAAAATCGGAATTCCGATTTTTCATTTTCATTTTTCTCTCCCCCCTTCTTCTCCTCCTTCCCCTCCCCTCAGAGGCCCCCTGAGTCAGGAGCAGGGAAGCGGCTGCCCAGCTCTGGAGCTGATCCACACCACCGGCTGGAAAGGAAGGGTGTGTATGTGTTGGTGTTGTGTGCGGTTTCTTGGAGCATGGCAGGGATCTCTTTTAGCTGGCTCCAAAAGAGCATGCACGGGGTGGGCGGTGGAGACGCGGGAGCAAATGCAGGAAGGAAGCAAACCTCGTTGCAAAGTTTTGCCTCTTTCCCTTTCTTTTTCTTCTATCATCCCTGTGGTGGGTGGGCAGGCTGGCTGCCTGGCTTGGCAAGCGGATGAGCCGAACAGTGGCTTGGCTACCTACCTTGCGAGGCAGGGGAAGGCAGGAGAAGGGAAGAAGACGGGGATGGCATGGGGCGGGGGGGGAGGTTTCCCGGGGATGCGGAGGTGTGGAAAAAGCCAGATGGCTGCAGCACCCTCTGGAGAGCGAAAGCAATGTTCATTTACCAGAAAATTCCCCTGCGGGAAGTCTCGCAGAGGGAAAAAAAAAAAGAGCTTGGAGCGGCGACTGGAACTGGAACTCCCTTGATTAACAATTCTGAATTTTTTTCCCTTTCTTTTTTTACTCCCTTCCCGCCATTGATAATTAGGATCTGGTGCCTCCAGGGTCCTGTCGGTGGTGGTGGGGGGATGATTAGATTTGGGGAGGAGAGCGAGGTCGGAAGGAAAAGGCACCCCTGGCTACTTTTCAGATTTTTTTTTCAGAGGGGAATATCATGCCTGCCATTTGTACCTTGCAGTGAAATATGATCCTAATCAATGAAATAGACAATGACTTGCAGAGCAAAGAAGGGGAAGCCAGAAAGAATGGAAGCAAGAAAAATAGATGGTGCATTGTAAAAAAAATGTTTTGCTCCTGTACATAATATTTAACAGAAAATCCTGGGCATTTTCAACATACATCTCCATCGCCTTTATTATATTTACCTAGAAATAATTTGTATTGCCACAGCACCTAGTTTCAGCCAAACATAAAATAGATTTTCTAAATTGCCCAAAATATAGAAATGGCCAAGGGATTATTTATATGGCAAAATACAGAAGCATGAGGTACACTGTACTTTGTTGTTGGTTTTGGTTTTGAGGGTTTTTTTGGGGGGAGGGGCATTTTTTCTGTCCCTTCTTAAGCAATTGCTATTCTCAAAAGGTGTTTCTTTTCCCCTCAGTAATTCTAATGAGAACATTCTAGTTTTCTCCAAGAATGTAAGAGAGAGAGAGAGAGAGAGAGAGAGAGAGAGAGAGAGGAGAAATAGAAAATACTTCCCTCCCATCTCTTCCTCCCAACAAATGAGCATGATTAAGTCTTCCATTCACCACCCAAAAAGTACCTGTGTCCTCCATAAGCAACAACACCTGCTGTGCTAAGCAACAGCCAGACTGCTAAAAACAACACTTTTTTCAGACATTCACTTTTGAGTTGAACTTTTTCCCATGATTTATTGCGGCATTTTCAGAAGTAATGTTCTTGATAAAAATTTCAAGAATAAGGGTAAAAAGTGAGTCAATGGTCTTTAGTTGATTAACTGTGGAGGACCCATTTGAATTTTTACTAAGAATTGTCTTTCTTCCATCTGATTCTGGAGTTTACATGTTTCGTCTACCTATGTTGATAAAAACCATATGTACAATGATGAAAAATCAGTTAAGCAATCCTAATGCAATCTTGCATATGCTTTTATCAGCATCTTCTGTTCAGTATTTTATTCTTTAGGATGCTTACACATTAGTCAAATATCACATTCAAAAATGTATATATATATTTTGCTTCTTCCACTTTTCCTTCCTTGTTTTCCAAGTGTGGATGTTTATATTTAGTATTGTAAGATGGGAATTGTCACAAAGGAATTGAGAGATGAGCTGTGCATGAGGAAAGGAAAATTATAATTCCCAAATTATACCTTCACAATCATTTCAAAAGTTTTACCTAAGTTAATGTTTTTAAGGCATTGTGATCTGGAAGCCAATTTTGTGTTGTGATTGATGCATCAGGCTAGAAAGCAGGAGACTTCAGCTCTAATCTGCCTGGGCCGGTCTGTTTCTCTTAGCCCTAGGAAAAAAATGGCAAAGCACTTCTGAAAAATCTTGCCAAGAAGATTGCAGGGTCTTGTTGAAGCAGTCTTCAAGATCTGGACATGACTGAATGGAAGAAAAAGAAGAAGAAACCCTCTAGAGCTCTCAGCCATTCTCTTTCCCAGGACCTTTCTCCTCATCATCTGTAAACTCCGCAGCAGTGAACATACAGGTGGGATTGGTGAGGAAAGAGAAGAAAGTTCCAATATGTATCACCTCCTGGTGAGAAGAACAATCACCCACCACTCTCCATAATGTGGGGCAGACAAAGCAGGACAAATGATGGACAGGGGTAAGGGAATGCTTTGGCCTGAGGCTTGATCAAGCCTAGATAACAAGTTAGAAAACGGGTCAGTCAGACCATTTCTGAATGGTTCCCAACTGGTTCCCAGTTTTATCCTGCATCATTCTTCAGCATTTGGGCCATTACAGTCAGCTTATTTATTTTTTTGTCACAAATGTTCAGAATGTATCAAGGCTATGTCTGGTTGTGTCCCTTAGAGAAAATGTGGTAAAAAAAGAAGAGTTATGCTGGAATTCTTCTGAGGCAGAAGGACTATATTTGCCTGAAAAATAACCATTCTTCTTCAATAATACAATTAAGCACTTTTATTCTAACTCTCTTCTAATTTTAGTTAATTTAATATTAACAAACACTGGCTTTATCTTTACTCTTTTTGAAGATTTTATTTTGAGCGCTATTTCAAGCACTATGCTTCCTTTTGACCCAGACTAGACTGTGGATTCCAAAGTTCTAATCCTGCATTTATGTGCATGTATGTTTATGATTGTGTGCACAGTCTTAGGGTTTTCTGTTTCATTTTGTAGCCATATTGTGATCATTCAGACTTTTGCAGCCTAAATTGTAGCTCTGTATAACCATGCAGCTCTCAGATACATATAGAGGAAGTGAGCAAGTATAATACTTCAAGCTGCCTCCACATATACATCATCTAGAATTTTAGAAATTTCAAACTTAAAGAGGATTTAAACAATTGACTTTTCTAGGACAGCACAAAATTGTGCAAACAACGTTAGGAAATTGGCAATGGTATCCAGAGAATCCTGAAAGTGTTTTTTTTTAAAAAATCATGATAAAGCTGGAAAAAGTTTGAAGGAGATTCTACATTTCACTAGTTTTCAGTTGGATTTCATTATAAGCCAATGATTCACAAATTATGGGTCATAGCTCAGGAGGGTTGCAAAACAGTGGAGTATGTTCCTCCTTCTCCAGCAATCTTATAGAATTTTCAATTTGACAAAAAAGCAACATAGTGCTTTTAGGGCTTTTATGGAATGTTAACTTTCTTTTTTAATATTATTATCTGTAACACTGTACTGTATCTGCCTTCAAGAAAGGAGGACTCATAACTGAAGGACATGAGACTTCTATGCAGAGTATTCTATGAATACTTCTAACATATTCAATAGAGAAAGCAACTTATTGTCATTCAGAATTCAGAAAGTTGCAGCAATTTAAGAGAAATTTATTTAATGCAAGAGAAATAGCACGGAGACAGAATGGTTGTACAATTGTCTTAGTTTTCTTTTACCCCTCAGTAGTCCATGATATTGGCTCATAATATGCTCCTTGATCAATTGTAGGGAGTGAGAAAAATAGCGTTGGGTGTTTCTCTCTTTTTTTTTTCTGCAGCTAGTTCCAATGTCCACACATCAGAGTATTTTAGGACTCAGTGCTCTTGTTCCTTATGTTTGACATTTTTGTGGAACAACTACACAAAGTCACCCATCAGCACGAGGTTAGGTATTATCAACCTGATGATGCCCATTTGCATACTTCAAGCTATGGCCAACCTAGTGATGCTCTCAAAATGTTATCCCACTGCCTGACAGCCATTAGAGTCTGGATGGGAAGGCATAGGCTTAAACTCAACCCTACGGCTTAGTTGTGCTGTACTTTATTGGAAGGAAGTTTTCACCCAAGACTTTATTGAACCTACAATAGAAGTAGGTTCTCTCCATAAGGAAAGGATGCCTTATTCATGTAATATATTTATTTGGGTTAAAATAATATAATGTATATGAACAATACATATTCCTGCATAATAAAAAATGTGCCTGCATTATAGTTACTTTTCCAAAAGTAGCTTAGTACTGCAAAGATTCAGCTTAACATAAACCATTAACAGAAAGCTCCTGAATTTTGCTCCTGAAATGGAGTGATTAATCTGACAGAGGATAATTGTCCCTCAAATAAATGCTCTCACAACTTAAAAGTTGATGGTGGTGGTAGTTGTTTTTCTTAGGTTTTGAAGGTAAAATAAACTCCCCTCCTCTTTCATGATCAGGATTCAGGGTGCAATAGTGATGTCTTATAAAGTGAAATGTATTATTATTGTTATTGTTATTATTTTATTAACATTGAAGTTTTTGAAAACCAACATTTTCACTTTTGGGAGATACCACCAGAAACTATATACCCAAATGTTTATTATGCTTCCAAAGGTCAGTCCTGCTCAGACTGTATAGACAGAAAGGAAAATGATCTTGTTATATTTATGCCAGCTCCTTTGCCAAGGCAACAAGGGATAAAATCAGAGGTGGTATTCAGAAGGTTCTTACCAGTTCTGGAGAACCAGTAGCGGAAATTTTGAGTAGTTTGGAGAACCGGCAAATATCACCTCTGACTGGAGATTTTACAGTATCCTTCCCCTGCCATGCCCACCAAGCCACGCCCATAGAACCAGTAGTAAAATTTGTTGTACAAAATGGTATGGTAATATCTGGAAAATAGAAAAGGTTGCATTCCTAAACTGCCATCCTGTTATAGATTTATAAGCACTGCTAGTGTGTTCTCCTTTTTACTATTTAAATTATTGCAGCTAAAGAGTTAAAACATGTTAAGTACACATCTTACAGAAAGCTGCTGAGATATCAGAGATATGGAGTCCTTCAGATGTTCTTTAATTATAACTCCTTAAAAACCATCATCATTAACAATGCTAGCTCAGATTCTGGAAAAAGGCAGTTAAGCAACGTACAAAGAGTTTCAAGTTCTGTATTGTGGTCATATAGTAAATTCACTCAAATTTAAAATAAGGTTTCAAAAAGGCAAATCATATGATAATACTGGATCAACTTTTGGAGCATTACTAATTTTATTTATTCAAAGTTATTTGGGCCATAGTATACGCTTCAATGAAGACATCTGAAAAATGGTGGAAACTACTATAAAAGTTAATTCAGTGGGGAAAAAAGGCTCACATTTGTAAAATAGGAGAAAATATTGGGAAAATAACAAAATACAATGATTAACGGTGGGAATAAATAAAATTTACTATTAACAAGGCAAAGACATATCAACAGAGTACATTCTGTTTAGTTTAGCTTATTTTTTTTAATGATCCTATCAAATAAAATAACATAACATAATATAGTGTACTTGGATATAAAAAATAGTCAATGAAATAATCACATAATCCAATCAACCTGGCACTCAATTCCAATTTGATCTAGAAAGGAGGCTCTCAGTTGAATGGCTTTAACTATAAATTTGGCAGGCTTTCCTAAGGTTCATGTTTTTGTATCTTAGAGGAAGTAAGAAAGCTATTGATAGGATCCCAATGGACTATCCTGTCAATTAGCAACTTTAAATGCTTGCTCTGGCTGAAACATCTAGTTGGCAGTGCAGAATACATGCTGAAATTTCCATTCACAATCCAGAATGATTACTTTAGTATAAATGTCAGCAAATACTCTAAATTAGCTTACTCATACAGCTTGCTTTGATTTGCTAAACAGACATATCTAGGCAGAAAAGTCAGCCAAAATTGTTCAGATAATTTGGTTAGATTCTAAGCCAATAATAAAAGAAAACAAAATCACATGCAACAGTTATAATCTTTTATACTTTAAAAAATTATATTATTGGAACAAATTTGTTTTTAAGAATTGTAGCCATGTGTTTGACCTTATGCTCTACAGTAATTAACTGAAACTAGAGCTATCTGCTCCTGTTTCTATACTCTTCAGGCCACTAAAAGCTTCCTCTATAGAACCATGTTCTATAACCAAAACAGGATAGTTGAAGTATAGACAGTACAAAAGAAAAACTGATTAGTTCAGATGAACTAAATATGAAAACAAGTTCTTATTGATTTAATTTCCTCATATGTCTTTGCATCATCTATGAATACAGAAAAAGATACTTTCCTCCCTGTATAGACTCGGGTACAATCAAAATTATACTTTTCATTTTGGGCCTGAATCAAGATAATTCCACATGCCAAACTATGAGACAGTAAACTACTTTGTATTTAACAATAATAATAAAATGTGGGTGTCAAAACTGAAATAAGGAAAGGAAGGAAGATAAGTCACCTCTGACCTTCTCAATGCATTTTTGGATGATTCAAACTCTAATGAAATATATTATTATAAGATTACCATCTAATCAGCTACTTTTGACCAGGTATTAAAAGAAATATTTTCAGTTATCCATACTGGTAATTATAGGCCTGTGTGAATGAGATAAGGTTTAATGAAATGCTCTAAACATGAAAACATTGCAAGGTACCAAGGTAACTTTTCTAAGGTACCTGTTTAAGGGGTTTCATGTCATTTCTTAAGTTTGGCTAACTGTTCTAATAATCATGCATGCACAGGGGTCATTTATAATTATCAATGTTGATTGGAAATCAAATAAAGTAATACAGTTGAAGCAACAAGAACAGAGTGGCTTCTTTCTTTCACTTTTTTGAAACAAGGATGCCATGTGCCTTTGTGAAGCAGCTTTAGAAAGATGCTTCAGGTAAACCTTTATCAAAGCAAAATACCTCTTTGAATTTTTGCACAATCCTAATAAGGTATACTCATATTTATCTTCAATTTAAGAAATAAAGATTTGGGATTGTATTGACATGATCAATGTACAAATGTAATATGCAGATTCACTGATTCAATTTAACTGAATACCTGTCAAAATACTATTATATTTTATGAATATATGTCACATCATAGATTTTCTCAGGGTTTTGATGTGTGTTAGCATATATGAATTCTAAGATCCAAACATTGATCGACTTATACTGTCACATGTGTTATCAAGAAATTGCAAGAAATGAGATCTGGCACTTTAATTTGCCACAAGTCAGGCCAAGACAAAATGAATCAAAGAAATGTCTTAAAGTACTGAAAAAGCTTGCTAATATTTTCAGAAAATATTATTATTCATGATCTGGGGGGGAAAGTGTAAAGCCTATTCAATTCATTTCTACAACTCACTGATCATTTAGACTAACGGTATCTGATAATCTTACACTTCACACTGTAGGAGTAATCATCCAGCTCTTGTTTTAATGAAGAGTACCAGAGAGGTGGGAACTAATCAAGTAGAGATTCCATGTTGTCTGCCTAATCCTGTACAATCATCATTTTCATAATGAACTATCTTATCTCAGCTCCAGACAAGGTTAAAGAAAGGAGCTTTTGAGATATGTATTATGAGCATTTGGTTTGGCATGTTGCCTCCATTTGTCTTCACCATTAAATAATTAATAAAAACTCTTTAGAATGAACTCTCATATAAAAAAAATAAATCAAACACTGATCCAGTTTAGGTTCATCTAGCAATGAGCATCAGGTTTGTTAAGTCTTCCAATGATTCTGTTTCAGAAAGATTCAGTGATTCTTCAAGGTGAAACAGGATTCTTTTTAAAGCAGTGACATATTTTTCTAAACATTTTTGCACTTCACCTTGCTCACAAACATCTCAAGTGAGACCATCTGTAATTATTTTGAATAGTCCAGATAAGGGAGCAGACAATGCAAAAAGAAATAGAACTTTATTTTATTGCATATGGTGTAATAATAGAATCTTGAAAGTTTATCAAAGTTTCCCTTGGAGCACTAAGTCACAATTAACTTGAGTATCTGTCTCACACCCCCTGCCTTCCAATAGCTGAACTAACATTTACTGAATTGTCTTTGCATTCTTTTTTCAAGGCTCCTGTTTATCTGTACTTTTCTATTTTTACTTTCTCTTTCTACTTTCTCTTTTCACGCTGTGGTAGGGAGAGAGAACAGAGAAAGGGGTTAATTTACAAGATCTACTTTCTAACCTAATCTGTCCTTTAAGAACTTAGTTGTTATAATTTTACAGTTGTTTGATTTATGACAATGAGAGGTGACTATATCAGGAAAAAAAATAAAAAGAAATGGAATGCAGTTGGAATGGATTGTATGAGAACTCAAGAACAGTATGTGATAAAACAAGAAGAGAGGATCAAGCAGTGTGAGCAAGAAATTGTGAGAGATCAGGAGATATGGCATTTGAAAGTTTCTTTCAGAAAAGGCAACTCAATCTAGCTACTGAGAGATGAAAAAAAAAGCATTTAGAGAGACTTCACCTTCATTAATTTGATGTTATTGAAGCTAGGAAAATTAACTTACAGTTTTCAAGAGACTAACAGTAAAAAAAACTATTGAAATCTATGTCTTTTTTGCTTTCTTAGTGTTGCTAGATAAATGAGGTTTAACAATGGATGGTGAATGAACGAGGACTGAATATAAAAGATAAACAGGTTGAAGTCTGCCTACAGAAAGAGTATGAATGACTGTGAGAACTGCAACACAACACAGAATGAGTGAATAGGTTGAGAAGATGGTGTTATACCACTCCTAAAATGGAATTATAGACACTTCAGAGAAACAGTTGAATTTTATTGAGGAGCAGCACCATAAAAGCATGTCTACAGGATGGGCAATGAAAAGGGAAGTAGCAATTATTGTGAGATTAACAGTCAGTGCAGGAATAGCTTTTAAGAAGGCCTGAAAATTAACTGAGCGTAGTACTGTGCCTGAAAGCTAGCAATGGGACAGTAAACATATTGCAGAAATCATTTTCTTTGCTAAGAGTTTTAAATAAGCACTTGGCTCTGAGAATGGAAAGTCCAGAGGGGGAAGAAAGAGGGGACTGAAAAGCTACAGATAGATGAGATGCAATGAGAAAGGACAAGGGAAGGAAAATAGGCTGAGATGGCAGCCTATATAGTATGTGAAACCAGTTGGCAGATGTGGGGAGAGAAAGAAAGAGTCAGAGGAAGAGAGGGAGGAGGGGTATAACTTTATACTGTTAGGTTTGGGAAATGAGAGGCTGAACCAGAGCATGAGTGCAACAATACTTTATTATAGCAATAAAGGACTGACCTTGCTTGCCAAGCCTGGAACTGGCTCGCAGCGATCAGCAACTGGTTGGACCCCGCAGCCTGCTTTTATAGCTGGCTGCTGGGGAGAACCAACCAATGAATGAGGGGGAAAAAACGCCCCCGCAAAGTGAATGGACCTGAGTGAGAACTCCTAGAGTTCCAAGGACATAACACCCCTTCCCCCCAGATGCGAACACGCATAGTCTTTGAGGTAGGCAGGAGGTTTATGCTGGCGCCCAGAACGGCGCAGCTCTGGTGGGTTGTCTGTCAGTTCAGGGTCTGTAGGGGAAAGCAGGATCGGTAGGGAGTCACTAAGTCGCTCCTCGGACCAGGTTGGTTCGGGATTCGTTGGGCTGGTCACTGGGGACGTGCTCCCGTCGACTGGTTCGGACTGGTCAGCCGTCTGGACGCCGCTGTCCATGTTCGGACTCCCTGGAATGGCTGCTGGTGTAAGCTGGTCACTGGGATTGATGCTGATGTGGGGTTGATGCTGAGGCCTCACTCCGGTTTGTAATTCTGGGTCACTGCTGGCGAGGGTAGTGTGACGCCTACGCAGCTGGTCCAGGTGCCTTCTCCATACTCGGCCGTCCTCCAGTCTGACTCGATATGACCTGGGTCCGGTGATGGCCACGATCTCGCCCGGAATCCACAGAGGGTCTCCAGCGAAGTTCCTCGCGAATACGGGTTCCTGTAAGATAAAATGTCTAACCCCCGATGTGGAAGCGAGGGGAGAGTCAGGGCAGTAATGTGGGTGAAGTCTGTCCAATACAGTCCTCAGGCGCCTGCCCATCAGGAGCTCAGCTGGGGACTTATTGGTGACTGAACACGGAGTTGAGTGCTGGCTCATCAGGAAACGCGAGAGTTTGTGGTGCCAGTCATCCTTGTTGAACCTAGCCAGGGCTTCTTTAGTGGTCCTGACGGCCCTTTCAGCCAATCCATTACTGGCAGGATGAAATGGGGCCGTGAAAATGTGGCGGATACCCAGGTTGGCAGCGAAACGGCTGAACTCGGTTGATGCGAACTGTGGGCCATTGTCGGAAACAATGGCGTCAGGTAGCCTGTGTGTTACAAACAGGCGAGTTAATACTTTGGTAATTGCTAGTGTGGTGGTCGTGGATAGCTGTGCCACATCAATCCATTTAGAGTAGGAGTCCACGACCACTAGGAACATTTTCCCATGCAATGGGCCGGCCAGGTCGATGTGAATTCTGGACCACGGAGCGCTGGCGCTTTCCCACTTAGTAGGGGTGGCAATAGGGGGAGCTGGACGGGATTCCTGGCAGGGGTTGCAGGAGCTTACCCATCTGCTGATGTCCTCGTCGAGGCCCGGCCACCATACGTAGCTGCGTGCTAATGCCTTCATTCTGACGATGCCAGGGTGCCCCTCGTGCAACGCCTCCAGAACTCGGGTACGCAGTGAGGTCGGAATGACCACTCGAGTGCCCCACAGCAGGCAGCCCTGCAAACTGGATAATTCCTGCAGGCGGGTCTTGAAAGGTGTAAATTTGTTTTCAACATCACCACCCGGCCACCCCCCTCCTCACCCAGTCCAGTACCTGGGCGAGTGTTTTGTCTGCCTTGGTTTTAGCAGCAATATCAAGGGCCGTGATGGGGAGGTCCAATTGGGTGACCTCAAAAATAGCGTGGACTGGAGCAGGGTCTTCAGCTGGAGCCGGCAAGGGACAGCGGCTGAGAGCGTCAGCGTGTGACAATGTTTTACCTGAGCGGTGTATGAGTCTATACGAGTAGGCCGCGAGGAAAAGGGTCCATCTCGTCATTCTAGGAGAAAGGACTTGAGGGGTCTGTTTGTCCCCAGCTAGTAGACCCAGGAGAGGCTTGTGATCCGTGACCAGCTCGAAAAAGTGGCCAAAGAGAAATTCGTGAAATTTCTTCACTGCTGCCACAGCTGCTAGAGCTTCCTTATCGATCTGGCTATAATTTCGCTCTGTTGCAGAGAGCGTCCTGGAGAAAAAAGCAATGGGAGCCTCGGAGCCATTGAGGAGCCTGTGGCTTAATACAGCCCCGATTCCAAAGGGGGATGCGTCTGCTGCTAGCACTAATGGAAGGTTGGGGTCGAACTGAATAAGTACCGCCTCTGACGTGAGTAGTGATTTGACGGCGCGAAAAGCAGAGTCTTCTTTGTGACCCCAGTGCCAAGGTGATTTTTTATCCAACAATCTGTGTAGGGGTTCTGCCACTGATGCTTTATGGGGCAGGAAGGATGCGTAAAAGTTCAATAGCCCCAAGAAGGCCTGCAGCTCAGTTTTGGAGGTTGGAGTGGGTGCCTCGTGAATTGCCTTAACCTTGGACTCCAGGGGGTGAATGCCTGAGGCGTCAATTTTATAACCCAGAAAGTCCACCTGTCTAGTGGCAATGGCACATTTTTCTTTTTTTAATTTGAGGCCATGCTGTCTGAACCTCTCTAATACTGCTCGAACTCTCTGTAAGAGTTGGGGTCTGTCCCTGGCCGAGACTAAGATGTCATCGAAGTAGGGTACTACACCAGGGAGGCCCTGCAAAATCCGCTCCATGAGGGATTGAAAAATGCCAGGGGCAACACTTACGCCAAATTGGAGACGCTTGCACCGGAAAGCACCCCTGTGGGTGACAATGGTCTGGAGTTCCGCTGTTTGGTTGTCAACAGGGAACTGTTGATACGCTTGAGACATGTCCAATTTGGCAAAAATGCTGCCAGGTTCAAAAGTGTGCAATAAATGCTGAATGACGGGCACTGGGTAAGCGCTAACTTGTAAAAACTTATTAATTGTGGTCTTGTAGTCCGAGCAAATTCTCAGGCTACCGTCTTTTTTGAGGGGTGTGACAATGGGCGTCTCCCATTTGGCGAAATCTGTTGGCTCAATGACCCCTTGTTTTAATAGTTTATCCAATTCTGCATCTAGTTTTGGCCGAATAGCGAATGGGACTCTACGCGGTTTTAGCCTGATTGGGACTGCCTGGGGGTCGACTGAGAATGAGATAGGGGTACCGTTATAACACCCCAGTTCATCGCTGAATACATCTGAGTAATCAGCGAATAAGGAGTCAGTGTCAGAGGTTGAGACAGCATGGACTCCTGTTAACCCTAGGCCGAGATGGGGAAACCAATCGAGCCCCAATAATGTGGGGAGATTGCCATTAACTACCACTAGAGGTAGGTGACCTTTGAAAGCTTTAAAATTGACAAGGAACTTGCCTCTGCCGATTACAGGAATGACCTTCCCCTGGTAGTCCTTCAGGCTAAACTGGCACTTCTGGAGCCGGCTTGTTGATAGGCTGGGCTGTAGCCTCTTGAGGGTTCTCCACGAGATAATTGAGAGCGCTGACCCTGTGTCAACCTCCATGCGGCACAGTTTACCTTCTAACAAAACGGAGAGAGAAATTTTACTAACGGTATGGCAAGTGTGCTTGGCATGGTGGTGAGTGCGACAGTTCAATACTTGCCTCTGAGGTCCCGAGTGTGAGAAGGGGGGGTGCCTTTGTGCTGAGTTTTGAGAGGCTTGGCAGACTCTCGTGATGTGCCCCCTTTTGTGGCAGGTGTTGCAAGTGGCTCCTTTGAATTTGCAGGTGGCCCTCTGATGAGATCCCCCACAGGCTAGGCACAGGGTGATGTGCTTGGGTGGACCGATGTTTTCTTGCTTGGCCCCTACCTGCGGATGCCTGGCGTTGGAGAGGCGGTGGATGTCGTTTTCATCACTAAGGGCTTCCTCTGCTACTACCTCCTCGGAGTGGACTGGAACTGTCGTTAGCTTGGAAGTTGGGCCATGGATTTCGGTGGCTGAGTGCGCTGCCAGTTCTGCTGCCAGGGCCTCCTCGACGGCTTGTGCGAGGTTGAGGTCCTTCTTAGCGAGTAGGCGCCTTTGGAGGTGGAGATCCTTGACCCCGCAGACTAGTTGATCGAGGAGCATGTCCTCCAGGTAGGTTCCAAACCCACAATGGAGTGCTGCTGTCCTGAGGGCTGCCATGTACTGGTTGATGGTTTCTTTGTTTGATTGCTTCCTCATACGGAAGGTGAATTGCCTGGCAATCTGTGAAGGTCTGGGAGAATAGTGGTTAGTAAGGATTTCTAACAGTTCAGACCATGGAACGTTTTTTAACTCACGTGGAGCCACGAGAGCTGTGGCAGTGTCAAAGACGATGGCTCCACAGTAGATCAGGAAATATGATTTTTTCCGGTGCTCCCCAGCGTCAGCCAGCCCAATTGCGTCGATGTAATGGTTAAAGCGGTTCTTGTATGATTCCCACTTCTCCTCATCCGGTTTGAACGCTGGGAAGACTGGATTGGAATTCATAGTGATGAGATCAGTTGTACAATCTGTGGAAAAAAATCTCTCTGGGGCAGCAGCAAAGTTTCTAGTGCCTGTGGCAGGCAAGTGATTTCAGCTTTGAGGAGGCTTTGTCACAATCCTCTCTCTCTCTCTGGGCAAAACACGAGGTTAGGCTGTCAGCCGTTGGCAGCGTTTTGAAATTCGCGCCCTTGTAGGCGTCAGTGACTAGACTTACAGCGCCGCGCTGTGCCTTTTAGGTTTGAAATTCAAATGACAGCCGTTTGAATTTCGCGCCTTAAACAACGAGCGGCTGCGGCTCGCAGCGCTTCACTTTTCCTGTAGCTGGGCTAACAAGCGGCTACAGACGCTTCTCACTTTCGTTCTGCTGTCCGCTTTCTCTGGCTGCGGATCAGCGTTCGCTTCTCGTTGCTTGCTGACCGCTTTCTCTGTCGGCGGATCAGCGTTCGCTCTCGTTGCTTGCTGACCGCTCTCTCTGGCTGCGGATCAGCGTTGCTCTTATCGCCGGCCGATCGCTCTCTCTGGCTGCGGATCGGCGGCTAGTGACTCAGCGGTTGCATGGTGCTTCTGGTAGCCATCCCATCCTCGTCGCCAGTGTTAGGTTTGGGAAATGAGAGGCTGAACCAGAGCATGAGTGCAACAATACTTTATTATAGCAATAAAGGACTGACCGTGCTTGCCAAGCCTGGAACTGGCTCGCAGCGATCAGCAACTGGTTGGACCCCGCAGCCTGCTTTTATAGCTGGCTGCTGGGGAGAACCAACCAATGAATGAGGGGGAAAAAACGCCCCCGCAAAGTGAATGGACCTGAGTGAGAACTCCTAGAGTTCCAAGGACATAACATATACATTCCTGATTATGGAGAATTAGCAGAACCTCTAGATGTTCACACACAGGAAATGGGATCCTTATCAATAGCTGTTGAGTAGTGATTGGTGCAGTGGCCTAGAAGTGGAACTCACCTCACAATCAGGAGGCTGTGAGTTTGATCCTAGGGAATGGCAGATATTTCTCTCTCTGGGCACAATAAGTAAATATCAGCTGCGAATTCTGCACTGGCAACAGGAAGGGCATCTGTCCAGTAAACACTCAGCTCCATTCAGCTGCCCCGACTCCACCTCCAATGCAAGAGATTATGGGTCTGGGGTCATTAAAAGCCAAAAAGTCAATAGCTGTTCACCAGTGGCTTGATCAGTAGCTTTCCAAAGTCATCATTCTCCTACAGCTGAAAACTGAGGACAGTTTACTAGAAGGTAGCATAGTTATACTAGTTTGTCTGATCTGGAGCCAGCTGATCAGGCCAAGAAAGTTGGCTCTTTGAGTATGTGAGTCTAAATACCACAGGTTTGCTTCAGAGATCTGACAGGGTTGTATTTTTTAGGATTAAGGAAACAAATATCTGAAAACTTGAGTTTAACTTCCGAAAGGGAGCACTTGCTCAGGGCTGTAACTACATATTCAATTCAGTGCAGGACTTGTTTGTGTTGTTTATCAATTGTTTATTATATTTTCCTGCCAGTCCAGTCTGAAAAAGGGTACCTAAATATCAGTGTAGTGATGATACTTCACACCAAGTTTTTTGTGGACGTTTCATACAATTTTTGAAAAGCAGCAAGGGATAAATGGAACCCCAAACTGAAACAACTACCAGACTAATCTCTCCTGCCCCATCATAGCAAATAAAACATCAGGAAGGGATGAAATTATTTTCATTCAGTGCCCCAATCCTATTTCTTGTGGTCTAGAAGAGTACCATGGTTGATGGTCTTAATACTACAAGATCTAAATAGACCAGGGATGATCTCTTCACCCATCTAAAAGTCATCCCACAGAATGAGCAATACAGTTTCATCTTATGCCTAAGCTGATCCATGACTGAGAGCGATACATTTTCTCTAAAATTCATCACTTCTCTAAATTCATATATATAAAAGAGAAATACCTCTCACGGATCATCACAAAATCTCCAGAACCATAAAGTCTACAAACTTGAAATTTGGCACATATGTTCCTCTTGGCTTCTAGGTACTCACTAAGAAAGGATTTTTCAAAATGACCACCAGAGCATTTATATTTCATATATTATTATTATTAACATGCTCTGATGCTAAGAAGTTCTACTCCCCCTCCCCACCTGAAAAGAAATCTGTTCCAAATGCAAAACACAAGCAGAGGAGAGGAGTTTTAGTTTTAGTTTCACAGCACCAAGCAGCTTTAGTACAGAACAGTTGAGCTAAGCCACTCCCAGGCTCTTTGCTGTCTCCTTCTTGTTCACACAGCAAATACAGTTTCACTTTCCAAACACCCCTCAACTCTCTCACACACTGACAGGACGCTAGTCAGATGAATACCGATGGATGCTGGTAGGCAGAGGCAGAATTCCTCCCGCCCCCCTTATTTTCCTCCCAAAAAACTAAGCTGGACCACATAGTTTCGTAGCGAAGCATGGATATCGAGCTAGTCTTCGAATAAGCAAGGCCACCATATTTCAGATGATAATGCTAGGCATTCTACACAGCGGGAATATTTTCTCTTACTTATTTCCCAGCACTCTTCAATAAACCAAGAAATCCCTGAATGTAAGAGAAGTACCAGAGTTCAATCAAGTGCTTAGTAAGCGTACTTTCCAGAGTTCTGTGAAAATGCCAAAGCAGCCATGCGTTCCTATCTAAGTGCATTCCTATCTAAGAAGCATCTGGAACAAACCATCTTATTCAGGTTCATGGCTAGATTGCAATTCATTTCATTAATATCTTAGATGGCTCAGAAAAATGTCCTGGAATAATCCAAAACCTGCAAAGATGGGAATTTGTTCGGAGACGACTTTCCCACTATTCAGTTTCCCCTCAAGTAATTTTAACTTAGAAATAAAAATAAGACCTTAAAATTAGACTTCTCACTGAAATAAGCAATGGCTTGGAAATGGGGTGTTGCTTAGAGCTGGCAGTCTGATTCTGAAGTTTTTGAAATGGCTGCCCAAAGATTAGTCCCCCCCACCCCATTGTCTGGATTCTGGTAGATTCCATCCCATCCCATTACCCATGGAAAACATTCAAAAAGTCTTCCCAGTTGTGATGGTCTTTTAATGTGCTATTCCCTTCATCTCACATTCAAGGTGATCAGGTTTAATGAATTGGAATCCAATTAATATTTCAACAGCATGTCTACATACATACGCCATCTTCCAACACTGGAAGTTTTATCCCTAGAGGCCTCACTGGCATTAAACTTGAGTAAATGTCACATTTACAAGAGGAATAAGCATGAAAAGCACTCATAAATATCATCCTATAGTTATGCCACATCTCTTCCTATACCTGATCTGTGATAATGGCTTTTCTTCCTGTATAAGTCTAGACCTAGAAGCCCAAGAACATAAATTTCTCAAAAAGAAGGGGTTTCTGCTCAAAGTCAAGGATTTAATTTTACAAAATGAAAGAACAAAATAGTTGTGAATAGAATAGAATAGAATAGAATAGAATAGAATAGAATAGAATAGA
>NW_020769347.1:9050314-9071535 GCF_900518735.1 Pseudonaja textilis
GAATAGAATAGAATAGAATAGAATAGAATAGAATAGAATAGAATAGAATAGAATAGAATAGAATAGAATAGAATTCTTTATTGGCCAAGTGTGATTGGACACATAATAAATTTGTCTTGGTGCATATGCTCTCAGTGTACATAAAAGAAAAGATACATTCGTCAAGAATTTTAAGGCACTTAATAGTCATAGGATTATATAGTCAGGGTATATAGTAAATAGAATATAGTCATAGTGTACAATAAGCAATCAAATTATACTAGGAAACAGTCAATAAAAATCATAAGGATACAAGTTACAGTCATACAGTCATAAGTGTGAAGAGATGGGTGATAGGAACAATGGGAGGATTAATAGTAATAGTAATGCAGACTTACTAAATAGTTTGACAGTGTTGAGGGAATTATTTATTTAGCAGAGTGGTGGCGTTCGGGGAAAAACTGTTTTTGTGTCTAGTTGTTCTGGTGTGCAATGCTCTTTAGCATCGTTTTGAGGGTAGGAGTTGAAGCAGTTTATGTCCAGGGTATGAAGGGTCTGTAAATATTTTCACATTTGTTTTTTTTTTTTTTTTACTTCAGAAGTATACAGGTCCTCAATGGAAAGCAGATTTACATTTCCTTCATCTTGTGCCTTTTAATTTCTTCATGCTTTTTGTTATTTCTTTACTGTGCTGTGCATAACATTACTATTTCAAGAGGGAATATTCTGTTCATTATATATGAAAGTAGGTGTTGATATAGGCAGAATTAACTACCTTCCTCCTATTCTTTAACCTTGACATCAGCTAAACTTGATTTCATTTTAAATCAGTTGAATTAATTAGGTTTGGTTTTAATTTAATTTTTAAAAGTTCTTTTACTTGTTTTGTGTGCTTATAATTTATTATTGTAATTATATATTTCAGTGTTCTGTCCCACTGAGTTCTCTTTATTTATTGTGAGTGAATTTTATTTAATTTACACCCAGAGAGCGAAAGAGCATGCCTTTGCATCTGGCACGAGTTGCTGCTTACTAGGCAATGCAAACTATTTTTCCCTTCCAGCTGTCACAAAGAAGTATGAAGATTAGTGGGCTCCCTAATTGTGTTCTGATATTGGTAACTGTTCCATATAAAAACAATTTGATGGTTAATATCTATATTCTAATTATCAATCTGCTGACCAAGCAGCATTGTTTTTCTTTTTTGAACTGCAATATTATTGATCTATATTTCTTCTATGTTTTCCATTCATCATATACTGGCATTAGATCAGAAATGCACAAATGTGGTTTCTGGAGAACTACGTTTTTTACAATCCATCCAAAACTTATCTACAAAATTGGAATAGAAACAGAAAAGGAAAATGTTAAATACACAAGGAAAAAAAGATGCATTTTATCAAACTAAGTTGCATTAACTTAATCCCAGCTGTTTATCCTACACCCAGTTAAATGTTGAATGTGGTCCCCAATGCACAGGTGAAAGTCACTTTCTTGTAGTTACAGTTCCTTCAATTAAGACAAGTAAATGGGGTTGCTGTTGTAGGATTTACTGACAAACTGAATGTGAAATATTTCTGGCATCAACGCCCTGCATTCTTCTCCCACAAATTCAGTAAACCTTCTTTTCAAACAATTCAACATGTGATTGGAATCTAAATACTTTATCAATCAGTAAGTATAGAGATAAAACATCAAACAACAGACAAGTGGCAGCAAAAGGCAACACACTATACAGTGACATGGGTGTAAGAATGATACATGGAAAGATCCATCTAAGAGTATTGAATTGACATTCTTGATTAAGGGTGTCAGACTCACATCGTCACATGACATATCATCAGTTTTTTCTTCCTTCGCTAAACTGGGCATGGGCGTGGCCAGTGTGTGATGCATCCAGGCTGTGGGCTGCGAGTTTGACAACCCCGCTCTTGATCCTCACCTTTGCTATCAAATGACACTTTCAGATGCTTCTATCACTATTCAATGTTTGTATAGTACTATCAATATATTCAGCACTTTTATATAAAAACAAGCGCAGACTCTCCACCAATCACTTCCTGCCCTTACGAAGAAAAGCCTTACCAAAACAGAAGGAGAGAGAAGGAACAAGATGAGCAAATGCAGCTAAATATGTTTTCTTACACTTCGCTTTGTCTAGAATTATATTAAAGCAGAATAATGAAAAGTGAATATCCTTCTGGGAAACAGATATAGAGATTACTAATGCAGCCTTTTTGACATCTTTCCAGACATTCTTCTGCACACATCCCTATTTCCCGATCAAACCCAAATTCACAGGAAAAAAAAAGCTTGTTTGATACCAATAGGGACTTGCAGAAAAGACAGAGACAGGCATAAATGTTCCATTTGGCCGTTACTTGCCAGACCAGTGGTCAAGGTTCACATATTCTTTCCAGTGAACCTGGCTTTTTTCAAGTTAACTGAGACAATCAATAGGTTTGGATGGAAACTCTGTGGTTTTGCAGAAACCTGACCTTTCACCAGAAAAAAAATCCAAGTTGTTTATGAAGAGTTTAGTCTTCAGTCCTGTGGTTTGTTTGATCAGAAACCTCAAAGCAATTCTCAAGTGACCTGGAGCTTTAAAGTAGTTCACACAAAACTACTGTAACCCAATGGCTGGGCCTTCCTAAGGAAACATCTGTTTTTTCTCTGGCCATTGTAACCCTCACTACATCCAAGGACTGTTTCATATTCAATATATTGTATTCCCGTTAGATTATCTAAATAAATAATAATAATTCTACTGATGGGCTGTTGAGCAAGTGAAATTCCAGATGCTTCTGAATTAAAACTGCAGTCAACAAGTCAACCCTCACTGTTTAACTCGGTCTGCTTTTTAATAAGTTTAAAAAGTAGCAGTCCTGGAACTAAATCCCAGTATGCACTGAGGAGTTTAATAAGGGTGACTGCCTTGATCCTACTGGCACTTGTCTCAGAACCAGGGGAAAAAACTTGTATTCCAGTCTAAGGACTTGTCTGGACTGCTCATCTATCTCACTGTTAGAATGGGCAAAAATAGTTGATTTAATCCTCTATTAATCTCCATTCACCTGACCTTCAAAGTGACATCAATATACATTTTTCTACTTTATTTACAAAACACACCTTTCTACTATGCTATCTTAAGAGCCTCTGTTCAATTAGATTGCTTCAATTTGTTACATGCTAATCTTAGTTCATTGTCTACCTTGAATAGGAAGAGCTGTCCTTTAAACAGAGCTAATGCTTATTTTATTTATTATTTATTTTATTTTTATAACCATATAAATATAACCATATAACCAGCAGAACACTAGGTGATGAACAAAAATAAAAGAATATGTTATCTGAAAACCATTTTTTGCATTCAGATAAAGAAGCAAAGGAAGCCTCAAGCAAGCAAGATCATAACATAATTTTTAATTGCACATATTAAATAAAGATCTTTTTAGCAAAGAATTGGAATAGAAAAAAAGAAATGCTTCTCTCCAGAATGCAAAAATGAAAGCGGCATATTGAAAGACTTGCAAATATGCCAAATATATGTACTAATGATTTATCCCAGTTCATTAAATAAGCAAAAATTATCAACTGTTTCAGAAAATTGCAGGTACAAATAATTTGTGTGTGGGTTTTTTTGTTTTTTTGTTTTTGTTTTCTCCTGAATGCCAGAGTGATCACTGCTTCATTGCTCACCTCACATAAACTTTATTTCTAATTAGTTTGAACTCCAGGAGAATCAATCAAAGACTATATAAACATTCACATTTCATACTGTGAATATCACTTCAAATTTATCACTAACACATTATGATATTTCTGTTAAATATTCTCAAGATGTATTGCAAGTTGTACCAAAAGAAGTAATTATACCAAAATTTGGTAGATTAAACACATAAAAGAAACAAGGAAATCACAGAAAGGTGCACCAAAAGTCAAACTAACATCATTATGGAATTGAAACTTATTTAATTATAAGTTCGAAAAGGATAAGACTTATAGTACAGAGCAGAATAGTTTAGAATTTTGAATATAATTGTGTGCTGATGATGAAGGTATAATTGCTAAAATATATAAACTTTTAAAATAGAGGAAGAATAAGTTAAATAAGGTATGATAAAGTCAGCTTAGAATTTTATAATATAAGGATCAATAAGTGGCTAAAAGGATTGACATTTATATTATATTATGATTTCAAAAAGAATTTTTATAAAATGATTATCGTTGGTAAAGATACCAGAGACGTTATCTAGAAAATACATTGGAAATGTAAACAACATGAAAGGACATTTTTATCATGCTTGGAGAACATATGAAAAAGCTTTGAAAAAGTGGGTCCAAATACATAGTCGATACAGAGAATTTTACAGTTCAATATTCAGTTGAAGCCAGAACATTTCCTTTTAGGATTAGTGGATAAATAGATTTTTAAAAATCCATAGGAGATTGTTTCAATACATGGCCACAGAAGTGAGATTATGCACAAGGCTGGAAAGTTTTGACATTACCAACTATGGAGAAATGGTGAGTAAAGTTGACATAATGTGCTGAAATGGATAAATTAGCCTCTTTAATTAGAGAAAAGGCATTATCGATACTATGGGCTAGAAGAAGTGAAAAATAATGAACTTGTAATTTATGATTTGGTAATTAGATATAGTAGAAAGAGCAATATATCACTTTAGATAATATGGTCAAATATATATGTGTACTTATAATCGGGTGGGCTTCAAAAATTTTAGCAAAGGGTTCTCTGCCTGGCTGCTGTGTGAGCATGGCCATGGTGGGTGTGACCTAGTTGGCCTTCTGCACCATGGCAGTGGTGTGTTTTTGCCCTCCCCAAGCTCCAGAGGCTTTACTCGAAGTTCACGGAGGGTGAAAATTGGCTCCCTGGGCTCCGGAGGCTCTCTGGAAGTGTGAAACAGGCCCATTTCCAGCCTCCCTGAACTTCTGGGAGGCCATTTTTTTTGTCCTCCCCAAGCCTCCGTGCATTCACTGCATCCAAAATGGACTGTGTGGGGACTCCTGGGAGGGGGGGGGTGGGGTGGGCAGGGCCAGTCAGGAGTGGGATATGGGGGTTCTCCGAACTTCACAGAACCTTATCTAGGGGCTCTCTCAGGGGTGGGATCCTACCAGTTCGCACCTATTTGGTAGAACTGGTTGTTAACATTCTAAGCAGTTCAGAGAACTGGTTGTTAGAAGAAATTACTGGCCTAATCCTGTAAAGAAGGCAGGAAGGAAACATTCTGGTGTTGCTTACAGAAACTGCCTCTCTGTTAACCCTGATTACATTCTTGGCAGGACTAGACTTCCTGTCTCAGGAACTTCTCTGAAGTTTTTTTCCCTCTTTTGCTGGTACTTTGCTTGTGTGGAGTGACCATTCAAAGTTACAATGACACTGAAAAAAGTGACTTATAACCATTTTTCACACTTACGACTGTTGCAGCATCCCCATAGTCATGAGAGGCCAGGTGAGGAGATGTGTGCCTCAATGTGAGTGATTTTGAATTGGCCACGGCCAGCCAGTCACATGACCACCAAGCCACTCCCACCAACTAAGCCACACCCACAGAACCAATTAAAAAATTTGAATCCCACCCCTGGGCTCTCTCAAACCCCTGCAAACCCCCAGCAGCCCACCCCTGCTTATAATGGCAGTGAAAAAATAGCAGAATCCACTTCTTTATTATCTATTTTGCTTTAGCTTTTTTCTTTTTTCAGGTTTTGATTTCTTTTTTCTTTCTTATTTTCTATCAGTTTGAGTTGGCTTTTATTTTCTTGTTTAAATATTTTAATAATAGTAGACGTATTTATTTATTTTAGGGCACTAGCATCTCTCCCCCACTTCTTTCAATCCACCTGCCTCTCCCAACTTCAAAAGAAAACTAATCTAGTTTGACATTTTTTCCCATTTTAGTCTGCACAAAAAAGCAAATATTTTGAAAACATTGTTCAATAAATTAAATAATATATTTAAAGTGTGCGGTCCAAATTAGATAATATCATCAGTATTAGCTTGAAACGCAGGAAACCCACAAAACTCAGAGAGCACCACAGTTCAATTTTGACCCACAAATAATCTCTTCTAACAATATATATAAAAACAAACAAGATACTATATTTCAAGCCTTTTATGAAGGGTTCTACTTGTTTATGGAACAATAAATAAACTATTTTATTAAATTAATATTAACCTGAGTTGCTGAATATACATACATACATATGGGTATTTATATGTATGGTATTCAGCTTTGTTCGGGTATTTTCCCACATCATTATAGTTGTGCTTTTAAAGTTGTAGCAAGGTTTCAGCAGAATCTCTTCTGACAACTTCAGGCTTCTGTATAATTTTGGCTGGGAAAGTCTGACTCACAGACGAACACAATACAGAAGCCTGATGATGGCAGATGAGATTCTGCTGAAACGTTGCTACAACTTTAAAAGCACAACTATAATGACGTGGGAAAATACCCGAACAAAGCTGAATACCATATATGTATGTATTTTCCCACATCATTGTAGTTGTGCTTTTAAAGTTGTAGCAACGTTTCGGCAGAATCTCATCTGCCATCATCAGGCTTCTATAGAACAAAGCTGAATACCATACATGTAAGTACCTGCGAAAACTTAAGAAAACACACACACACACACACACACACACACACATATATGTATATATATGTATATATGTACATATATATATATGTAATTTCCCTGATATTCTTCTTTCATGACATATATTTCTGTAAGGTAGAACTTTTGTATTTAAAATTACATGATGCAACTCCTTTTTGAAAAATAATGTTGGATTTATTTGCATTTTCTTTATAGAAATATTTAAAATCTCATGTATTTTGTGGACCTAGCTTGAAATCAGTGGGCAAATGCTGCCTGACAAAAAGTAGAAAACAGCAAATCTTACTTCCAGTCTCAAAAAACCCTAGGAAGCCTATTGTAGATTAAATTTGATAGCCCTAATTTAATGATTTCCCCCATGGTAAATGTGACTTTTACCACCATAAATTGTCCAGTCCTGGTTTAAATCTGCTTATGTATTGATTTATTTGATCCGTCTTTTGTTCAGCAGCTCAAGATTTCATTTCCTGTGCTCTCTCTTTTTCCAGTTTTCCCCACAATAATTATGTGAAAAAAGATTGAGTTGAGAGTTACTACCCAGAGTAATCCAGTGATTTGGTGTAGATTTGGGTCTCAGCAGCAGCCCTTCACCATGATGCCAAATTGGCTAATTAGGCCTTTCAATGAAAGATTATCTATTACAACTGATAGATGAACATATTAGTATGTGGAAGTTATATTTAGTAGCTTTCAGCATCGAAGATGCAATGAAGGCACTGAACTTCTAATGTTTATAGAATAATCATATCTTTATTAAAATTAATTATGATCTCTGACACAAAAGAAGACATAACATTTAAAATCAACATCAAAGCAGATATTAGCTGTACATTCAACAAAAAAAGCAAAGATGAGAAGATGCAAATGAAAAACATTTAGAATACAAGTTGTCTGCATTTATAGAAACAGCATGATAAATGTCCTTTACTGGGATATGACTCAATTGTATTTGGCGCACATTTTTCTCATTAAGCAGTCTTTTCCAGTATACCCTCTTATGCCTGTTTTCCCAATTATTACAATAAATGCCAAGCTTTAACAAATATCTCTGTAAAGTTATACAGAATAAGATGCAAAGAAAGTCAAAACATGATGGCTTATATTAGTATTTAGGCTTAAGCCTCTTGTTATTTTAGCAAAACTGTAGAAAATAAAAATCAATTCCGTATGTCAATACCCTTGTTTTAATTAACCCTCTTTACTCTAGTTATTGATCAGATATAACTTTTAGTTATAGTTGTAAAGGCCTATGTCAATAGCTTCAAGTGAGAACATTAGCTGGTCTCTCAATGCTTTGGCTCATGTCAGAGAGTTCTTCAAAGAAGAAGAATTGCTCTTGATGGTTTCATTAGGAAAGGTTTGGATTGAGGAATTAGAGGTTCAATGTCAATATGAAGGGTTCCTTGAAGAACATTAGGTCCTTATCACAAGACTGTAAATGTTCTGGCCTGCTGTAATGCAGATAAGGTTGTATTTGAAAAAAGGAGGATGGAATAACACAGACAAACTGAATTATAGTCAGAGAAGTGCGACAAGGATAATGAGAAATAGAAAAATAGACATATTAAAGTGATTGAAAAGCTGGGTTTAGTCAGAAGAAGACTGATGAAAACACTCTGCAAATATCTTACAGGCTGTCATCCTGGGGAAAGGAAGATTTAATCATCCTCCTCCATTAGGCAGAACTAAAACCCTTGAGTGATCCTCTCTGGACGATGCATTTTAACTAAAAATTTGGATAAACTTCCTGATGGTAAACACTGTCTCAAAACTGAAATAACAGCCCTGTACTCTGTTTCCCTAAAGGTATCCCAGCAAACTATGATCTGTGCATATGTTAGGATGTTGAAGCTCTATCCTGAAATAGATGTTGAATTCACCTGAGGATAGCCTAGATGTATTCTAAGTTCTTTTCGAAGTTATTAATTTAATGATTCTAATACTTGCAAGTACATACATTGTTTGGATCAATTTTAGCATATCCAAATTGGTTTGATTCGCTGGCTTGTTTAGTCTTGGCTAACAGTAAGATTGTTCAGTTTCTTAACTGGCAAAGATATTTGAGAGATTATGCCTAACCCAAATGAAGCTGCAGGCAATTTGTTACACCTCTTGTCAGTCTTTCTAGATTTATTGCAACTCAAGGTGGAGAAACAGACACCAAGATTAAACTGGGGATTAGCATTTCTTACGTAGTCAGATTTGACCTTAATAGGAACAGCATCATGTTGTGGTTCTTCTTGTCTCTGGAAAATACATTTAAATTCCTGACCCAGAATCTAATGCACTTTTTTCACATGTACAGTACATTATCAGTGGAAAACCAGGACCGAAATTATAATGAGCTAGTAAGTCTTCTGATTATTATTTTAACTCTCCTTTCCAAGAATAAAACAGACCAGGATAAGCTTAAAGCAGTGAAGGGCTGTTCTCTAAGTGTGGACATCTTTCCCTTCCTTTCTTTCCTTTCCTTTCTCCCCACAATCCTGCATTCTTGTGATATTTCTCTCTGGCTGCTCTTTGGAGTAAAGTGGAAACATAAACAGGGAAGTGTCTTACACTGTGATTAATGAATGTGTTGGAATACATGAAACAGCCAAAGCAACAGATTCAAGCCTGTTGTGAACATGAAAGAAGATGAGAAAGAATGTCTCTTCATTGCCAACTTCATCAAACACTCTGATAGCACCAGAAAAACCAGTGGGGCAAATGGTGATAGCATGCTGGTATTCACGCCTGAAATGAGATAAGGGACAGAAGGAAATGGGACACTTCTGTACCCTAATGGTGTCACATTAGCAAATACATGAATGAAAAGACAGCATGGATGAAGATGAATACCCTTTGTTAAGGCTCCTAGACATCTCATCTGCCGACCAGTAATTGCATTCAGAATGGTATTTGGAGAGCAACGAAAAATTTGGCAGGAGGTTGTTCTCCCTCTCCTTCCCCCATAAAAATCCTCTTAAAAAGGGATGTTACTCATAACAATCAGGAAATGCATTTATCATTTGTCCTGGATGTGTGTGATATCCATGCAATATTGCATCTTTTTACCAGATGTGATAACTTTCACATGGTCGCCAAACATTGTAATAATTGGGTTTCTTACATTAAGAAATTTGTCATGATGAAAGTAGCCCTAAAGTGGGATTTAAAACTGGATAAAACAGAGACAATAGTAATACCCTGAGTGGTTTTATAAATCATTCCAGTCTCATTGAAACTGACCTGACCTGTATTGCAGCATTGAGGGCAGAGCCTCAAGGGAACACATGCCCCATCCTTCTGGTGTGGCTCATACTTTTCAGCATATTTAATGCCATTACTAAAATCAGACCATCTACATAGATTCATGTCAGTGCATAGATTATCTAGATAGAATATCTTTTCATGGCAAACCTCTTATTTTATGATTATAGACCTATGGTTTCACTATCCTTTTCTGTCACGAGTACAGATTTCAAAATATAGATCAGTGTTTCTCAATCTCATTGACAACATACTGATTGGGGAATTCTGGAAGTTGAAGTCCACAGGCCTTAAGGTCACTGATGTTAAAAAACACTTTTCCTGGATTTGCATGTTTCAAGCACTTGTCCTTAGTAAAGGCTCCAAAAATATGGTACTTTTAAGATTTTTTTTAACCAGCTTTATTTATTTTTTTATAAACAACTCAAAGTGGCAAACAGAGCTAATATCCATTCCTCCTCCTATTTTCCCCACAACCCTGTGAGGTGAGCTGAAAGAGAATGACTGGCCCAATATTACCAGGTGGATTTCATGCTTAAGACAGGAGCAGAACTCAGGGTCTCCTAGATTTCTAACTTAGTGCCTTAACCACTAGATCAAACTATATGTGATGTTCAAACAAACAGTATAGAGCTTTGGTGTATTTGCTCAGCCTTTTTGTTTCTTGTAAATATTAAACGTAATAATAATGTTGGATCAAGCAGCCCCTATACTACCAGAAAGTCTATGTATTGCTGGACTGAATGTGTATTCCAGTCTAGGGGACATTCATTATGAATGAAGAAAACAGTTTTAAAATGAAAGAATTCCTTTGCATTATGTTTCACTGTCTTACTTTCTTTGGTACATTGGAAGCAGAAGTGTATTCAGCAGGTTCTGACCAGTTCTGGAGAACTGATAGTGGAAATTTTGAGTAGTTCAGAGAACCAGCAAATACCACCTCTGACTGGAGATTTTACAGTATCCTTCCCTTGCCACATCCACCAAGCCATGCCCACAGAACTGGTAGTAAAAAAAAATTGAATCCTACCACTGATTGGAAGATATTTTCAACCCAAAAATCCATGCCTTATCTTTTCCCCTTTTCCTGAAGCCACTTCTCATGATTTATCCCCATTATTCTTTACAGACATATGCTTACATTTATTGGGTATAAACAGAAACCTGAAATCGCAGTGAAGTGTCTCGATTACTCTGCAGTTGAAATAGACTTGCAATATACTAAATTATTATAGACATGTAATATTTCAGACACTACCTATTTATGATAGCTCAGAACATGGGTGAATGTCTTTGAACCTGAAACTGAAAAAACAACTTTAAGTTCACAACAATATCAGCTATAGGGTAGAGTTTACTATATGTTACTATTAAATATGATATCTTTTGCAAGCAGGAAGAGGCGGTCTGTTCTGTTATAGTTTCGGAAGGGTTACTTGGAAGAGTTTCTATCCATTGTGATTTTAAATTGCAATGACGAAACGTGGGAAGAGAAGTGGGTAGGCTGGGAAAATTCAACTATCCCAAGTTGTTACAAATGAATGTGAATGTGGCTCACCCAGCATTCTATATGGATTCCAGCATTGGCGGATAGGCATTTTCAGATCAAAGCAAATTTACACATATAAACAGTTTTTAAGTGTAAGTTCAATTTGGGATTTGTCAGCCATGACAGAATGTCACTTTAATCTGTCCTTATAACAGGCTGGGTTCCCAGGCAGCCTGTTGATCAAGTTGCTGGCACATTATGCATTTTATTTCATGTTCATAATAATAAATAAAACACTGTTTAAAAAGGATGGTTATCATTTCCACCGCAGACCTCTATATAATGAAAGGAAATTGGCATTTTTAACCACTAATATTTCGTAGTATTATTTCTTATGAACATAACAAAGGCATTACACTGGAGAACTGTTGGTTTCTATGGAATCTTATCCTGTCTGTACCAATATATTTTTAAAAATCCTGTAAATATGTTTTCAATTAAAAAAAACCCCAATGTTAATGCTCTGGGTAGCTGCAAAATGGATGTTGTTACTTAGATTTATACAAGGCTTATGAATTGATTTATTCAGTGTTTTACATTGCTATCTATTGAGTGACAAAAATTTACAATTTTAATGATAGTTTTGGCTATACTCCAGGCATTATAAACTTTTACAGTTTTCTTGCTTTCTTGTTTTGATTTCCTTGCTTTGATTTATGGGCACTTTCAACCTTCTGAACTATTATAAAAATGTGCACCATGCTGGAGACTTGAATGCTTATTAATTTCAAATAGGATACAGAATTATGTGATTAATGAGCAAACAACACTTTGAACATATGATTCAAAAGTGGGAGAAATTTGTTTCATGGAAAGCTTTTAACAATGGTTCTTTAAAAATAGAAAAGCTGAATAGGAATGCTCTTATTTCTAGCCTCTCTAAATAATTTGGTTTTATGTGCTGTTTGCGATGGCTTAGACATTTGTTAAAAAATAGCTCAAATAAATGTTATCTTTTAACTTAAAAAGGTAGAAGTGAATAGAACAGAATTTCCAATGAAAGAGATGTAACAACAACAAAAAACAGTAATAACATACTAGGATTAAAGTGCGTTTCATACTAGAAAGCTGGAACACATTTTCTAAAGCTTAAGGAGTTTAATCACTTCTGTCTTCAACAAACAAATAATTGAAGCTACAGAAATTATGGTTATGAGCTGCTGGTTTTGGCCATATCATCTTTCATTTGTGAGATCCTTGAATAATGGCTTTGGATGGGTGGTTGATGCTTTCTCCAGAAATAAGAAGAAGGTGGGGAAAGTGACTAATCCTTCCAGCAAAGGATTTCTTTTAAAAAATGGGTGTGCATGTGTGTACCTGCACCAGAAAGAGAAAATCAGAAGTAAAACCTATTATGTCTCACAAAGGGAGAGAGATGGAGATCCTGAAATTCTACATTGGACTTCTAGAAACATTTTTCCAATGATCTTATGTCAGACAGAGAATCTACATTTTCTATTTGTAACTTCTATACCTTGCCTTCACTCCAGGAGAAAAGGACATCATAATATATTCTCTGTTTCATCATCCCAACCATACTGGAAGATAGCTAAGATATAGAACCAAATCAAACAAAATGGCTTTATGGTTGATGGGACATTTATACATGGACTTTCCAAATCCTAGTTCAGTGCTCTGACACCAGAACTTCATTTCTACCTCACCCCAAAACTGTATTCTAAAGAGTTCTGATATTGTAAGGTTCTTCAATATTTAAATTATGTTTGCTTATAAATAAACAGTAGGAGTGGAAAGAGGAGGTACCTGGGAGACAAACTTCTCCAAGTTCTATCATAAATCCCTCTAAACTCCAGCTCTGAACCTAAAAGCACAGGGATGATCTGGGGATTTTTTTTACAGAATTAGAGTAGATGAGAGATTTTTAAAGGACCTCCACTTTAGTCCACAAATTAACCTCTCTTACAAAATCAATGTCTTTTTTTTTTTTGCGACATTACCATGTTATCTCCAAGGTCAGAAAGTTGAAAATTATCTATTCACCCCTCCAATAGTATTTGCCTACCCCTTCACTTAATGCAATCCTAAACTGACCACTGGTAGAAGCTTTTTTTTTTTAATTAGATTGCTGAAGTTCATAGATTTTCTTCAGATATGCTAATGCATGACAGTGATAATTTTATCCACTTTAGAGGAAAAGTGATAAAAGTTTCCTACGCTTTCAGAGCATGATATTGTATCTCAGGATTCATATTATACATAAAAGGGTTGATTTGTTCCCTTTGAAGTTCCACCAGCTTTTTTAAAATAAGCTCAGCTGCTGAGCATCTACTTTGAATTATTTGGTGGGAGGTAGGAAGGGAGACATAAACAGAATCTGAAAGTCTGCAGAAATGTGGCAAGTCGAAATTATGATCCCAGAAAATGCAGACCATAAACAACCTTGCTTTTGTGAGTCCTAAGGAAATGGAATAAAGTGTAAATGCAAATGGCATTATTGAGTGCTTTGCATTTATATAAAAATCATTGGGTCTTTCAAATGACCCCCTAAATAAAGAAGATATGTAGGCCACCGGGACACAGTTAATAGATTATGAAAGAGAAGTCAAAGGGAAAACAAAATACTAGGCTGATCCATAAAGCAGCACAGTCCATGTTGTTTAATTAACATCATCCCTCCCAGTTCCCCCCTCAAAAAAAGACCCTTTCACATATTTTCAAAATAATAATGGCAGGATTTTTACAAAGACTGAAGTCATTAAAATAACCAATGCTGGCTCATTTGTTGCAACTTCAAACCAATAAACTCTAGTAATAAGACATTACCCTCTTCAATTATAGAATACACTGCCTCTTTCTGTTATGGGAATGGAGTCTCTGTGGGCCTGTAAATTTTCTCTAAGGGATCATTTCTTCTCCACAGGCCTCTCTTGAATTTTTTTCTGACTTCTTATATTAGAGGAAGTTGCTTTTAATTTTATTGTTCAGTGCTATATGAAATCAAATGAGTTTTGCTACTGAGGATCTTTCTGTATACAGAAAGATTGCATATTTCCTGTGATTATGAAAAATTATAATGGAGCATATAGTAATTGCCAGGAATGGCTGATTTATCTCTAATAATGAGGCTAATATTACCTTTTTATAGCAGGTTGTTATTCAAATTCCTTCAAAAAATGTTTGCTTTTTTTTTTTCAAATCGGGGAAAGGATTAGAATTAGAATACTATGGAGTGAGCCACTGAAATGAACAGACTTGACTCACTGAATAATTTGTATCTCCAAGGTATCTCCAGCAAGAACTCACTTGATTTGACTCCACAGAGCAATTTGGTCAGCCTCAAACTGCTTCAGGCCCCTGCTGCTTAAGAGGTTGCCTCTCCACATTTTTCTCCAATGCTAGCCAAACTGTGCCCAGGCTGGATAGCTTCAGAATTGCCCACAGTGTGTGCCCAATCTTTCCATTCAGGAAGAATGTTGCATTGTGCAATTTTTGGCAAGGGGTTTGGAGGAAGTAAGCAGCACATTCTCCACAGCCACTGGTCTTTTCTGGACCTTCCTACTTGAAAAGTGTTCCCCCCAAAATTAATCCTTGTTTCTGCCAAACTGCTCAGCTCTTCATCTGGTAGGGGTGGCACATTTAGTGTTGCTGATCTCTTCCACTTTCTTTTCACTCAGTGTTCCTTCAAAAAGTGGTGAACGGCATAATCTTTGCAGAATTTGTTAAAGGTTTTATCAGGAGCCCTGGAAGATTGTAGGCCATCTGCTTGGATGTGTCCTGCAGGGTTACATAGAAAACCGCTGATCCTAGTCTAGAAAACCTCTGTTAATGCCAAGAACACTCTTGGTCTGCAGTCTGCACCTTGAAGTATTTGGGGAAACTCTATAGGAAAATTGAAATCTCAGTAATGAAATAATGTAATTCTGAAATAGCATAATAGTAGAAAGCAGGACTAACCTGTTTCCTGGTCATCTGCTGAACAGACAAAGGAAACTGGCAGTTGGCCATTTTTGCCTAATCCAAGAAAGGAAAGCGCTATTTTGGAAGTCGTTCCCTCCATGATTTCTTGCTACTGTGCCTTTTTTTAAAAGAAAAAAAAATCATTTCGTTCAGATTATGATAGAGGGGAGTTTGAGAAGGAGGCAGAAGAAGAAACCTAGATGATATAAACATCTACAAGAACCATCTCATTCTTGTTACAGCATCATAATTGGTTGAATGGTTGAGCTGGTTGAACAAATTGCTTTACTTATTATGGCTCTGCATACACAAATTAGGACAGCACTATCTTCCAAACAAGTCACAATAAAGGCAGGTTAAGGATCAGTAGTGATGTTAGCAAAAGTCATGCTAGTATAAATTCTTTGCTAGCCCTTAACTACATATGTACAATTTCTGCTACGGTATTACAGACATGAGGTCATAATGACCACTCTAACTGCTGGCCATAATCCAGGTAATTGCACTACAATATTGTGACTAGACGTTCTGGATCTATTGCTTCCAAAAGGTTCAGAAGACCATTTGAATTTGTTCTTGCCATATAAACTATTGTATGACATAGATTGTACCTGGTCATCAATTTCATTGGGAGCTTCTTCATCGCTGATGTCAGAATCAGTGGCAGTGGTGGGTGCCTCATCGTCCATTACACTTCACTCAGATCACCCTCTGTTTCTTCATACCATGTTAGAACACTTTCTTAGAAGTTTGAATCACCAAATTGCACTCTTTTTGGCAGAAAACGTGGCCCTGACATTAAAAAAAATATGTTAACAAAGATCTGCGGTCAAAATGACCGCAACTCAAATTCAAATGCTGCTTCAGAAAACACCAAATAACTCAAACAAGTGAGATGTTGCATACACTCTTATTGGTGGGAAAACACAAGCTATTTGCAACCGGAACAGTCCATTTCTAAAAATAGGGGTGTTCCAAACATTTTGGAAAACTGTTGCAGTCACTATGACCATGGGTCTGTGGTCATGTACTAGTTCAAGAATGAGTGGTTTACATTTTAACTTAAGAGCAGAAGGCTCAAAGTGCAGATTCCACCAATGAGAATGGGGGGGGGGGTGTCACTAAAATCACAGGATAACAATAGAAGATATTGCATTTTCTGACTAAATAGACATAGTGACATTGGTTTTGTTTTTACCATCATATGGAACATTCTTCTTTTTAAAAATCAATATTGTAATCTGCATTATTATAATATTGCACAAAGATTAGCTCTAAGATTATTTAGATTACTTGTGCTATTTCCTTGCATGTCATTTGAGACCTTTAGGATATAGTCAACTGAGAGTTTGCCCTCTCTGTAGGCTTGTATGAGAAATCCCAAGTCTTGAGATAACTTTATTTTCATGCATGTTGCTCAGAGTTGAACTTTTTTTTTTTGAAATTGTTGAACTTTCCAAAGATTAACCACACAAATCTGACTCCAATATATTCCTGTTCAACATGTAAATCAATGTGCCAATGGGACAACAGCTTGATATTTTTCTAACAGGACTTTATAATTCACACATTTCTAATAAGCATATCTAGAAAAGAACAGAATTCAAAAAATACTAAAACCAAAAGTTTAAAAAAAATGAAACATGGGTAAATTGCAATACCTATTTGTTGGATCTCTACTGAACATCTATTATTCCAAAAGCAAAAAAAAAAATATGATTGTGGCATTTCATTAATGCCAAAGAACTTGTAAATATTCAGTGGCTTTTAGTTCTCCCATCTCACTGAAGTGATAGGCTCCAGTTCTGACACCTGAGCTGTAATGGGAGAGTGCTTTTTGCCTTCCCTTGAGGCCACCCAGATGTTCATTATATCATGCTGCTGAATGTAAAAGGTTTATCTGGAAGAAAGGATTTTTTTCCCAGCCAAGATTGAATCCTTCCACATAACTTTCTATTAATGTGCTTTGATACAGCACATTGGGAACATCCAACTTCATTTGCAATTACCTTTTAAGGCTTTCCTTCCTTATGGAGGGTGTCAATGATGGTTTTCTGCACAACTGTCAGGTCAGCAGTCTTTCCCATGATTGCGATTCCTACTGAACCAGACTGAGAGATCATTTAAAGATCCAGGAACCCTTTGCAGGTGTTATGGCTTAATTAGCTGATTAGACACTTTGAGCCTAGAATATTGAACCTTTTCACAATATTCTAATTTTCTGAGATTGTGGATTTGGGGTTTTCATGAGCTGTAAACCATAATCATCTCAATTATGACAAATCACAGCTTGAACTATCTCGCTTTGCATGTAATGAGTCTATCTGTTATATTAGTTTCACCTTTTAAGTTGCATTACTGAAATAAATGAACTTTTGCGAGATATTCTAATTTTTTGAGTTTCACCTGTATATGAGCAGCACTTTCTGGAATTGAGAGAAAGCGAGAAGCGGAGCAACTGCCTGAGAGGAGGGAGAACATTGTTCCTCTCCAACAACTACAGCAAAATTAAAACGACACCATGTATCATTTCTCCTCAGGATAAAAGAGGCAAGGCATATCCCCAATTATATCAGACAGCACCATTTTCAAAAAGCACAATATTACCGTTTGCAAAGTAGTGGTTAGGTCAATAGCTACATTAACAGTGACAAAAAGGCACCTACAACATAAGTTGCCGTATGAGGTTCTCTTTGTTTTCTAGCCAGCCATGCCAGCTCCTAGCCACACCATTCAATCCCCAATGTAATTTTTCCATTTTTTCCCCTGAATGCTTATTTTATGTGTTGTACTTATAAGCTTGCTCAGTCTTTACTGAACTGTTTCTGGAGAACTTACATTAGTTCCTTCCCAACCTAAAATATCTTCCTTTTCCTGCCAATTCTGTCTTTCTCTCTTGACGTTCTGGTATCTCCTACTTTTGTGTGGATACTGTTGTAATTACATAAGCATTTAATTCAGAAAAGTGAGGTCACCCCTTACATGATAAGTAAATAGATTTCCAAATGCAAAGGGCATATAACTCTGGAGATAAAATTCCGGGGATGATTGTGGAGACTATGGCCTATTTCAAAAACTGTTGGGAACCCTATTCTGAAGTTGATGACTTCCAAATGGACTTCCAATCATTATTGGATGACAATTATCAGTTCCGAGTAGTATGACCAATGATCAGGGCTTATGAAAACTGCTGTTCAGCATCTTTGCAGTACCTGCATAGCCATCGTTATAGTGCCTCTGAATTTGATGTAATTTTATTTAGAGGATGCTTCTTTTTTTCCTCATGAATGTTTTATAAAATAACTTGGTATGACTTTGAAGGATGATAGTAAATATAAATTTCTTGTTCAGATTATAAACTTCCACCCAAAGAACTGATTGTTTAGGGTTTATATTTAGACTTGCAAGTAGCTAATGCTTGTTAGAAATCCAGAACCTAAACCTCACTTTTAAACATGCTCATACGGTGGAGAATCTCACTTACTCATGATTTAATGTTGTTAATGGTATATTCAAATCTGGTGACAGAAGTAGGTGATTTGTTTAATAAGATTCTATTGTATTTTAAAATTTCATTTAGTTGTTTCAACTTTTATGATCTGGTCTTGGATTATAAGAAAGTGCTCCCTATGTTTCTTAACATATAGCACCCCAAAATTTACATTTATATAGTAAATTAAACTATAAATGTGCATACTCTTCAACAATGCTACACATAATAATTGGATTTTGAAAATAATTTTTTGTATCCAATAATTTCAAATGAAAATGTGCTTTCATTAGTGGAATATTACTGCAGAATTTTAGGAATATATATTTCATAACTTCACTTAGCCCTTACATTTGTTCTATCAGATCTTATGCTTATTTGGAACAGATATTTTTGAGTTATGACTTATATGAGTTATCATTTTAAACTAAAAATGTAAAGGTTATATGTGGTTTCCTAACAGTTACTTCTAGCAGTAGTTGCAATCATCTATAGAAGTTAACAAACAATTGTCAGAAAAGCACAACAATTTTCTTATGCTTGATGAAAAGATGTACACTTCGTTTTTATTTTTGTTTTTTTTATTGTAAAACTAACCTAACCAATCCAGAACATAAAAGGATCCTTTTGAATAAGTAGGGAACAATTTCCTTTTACTTTTTTGGATTTCAAACACTTGGAAATCTATAACCATAATCAGGAATTTTACATATTAAGCCAAACATAATCTGTAATAGATATCATGTATGATCATCATGCCCAATAAAGATCATATGTATCCCAAACAGTTATTTTACCTCAGATCATATAAGAGACTGTAGACTTATTTAAATGCAGACCTATGAGGAAAAAAAATCAGCAATTAGAGCACATACATCTGTTTAATTATTTAAATAAAACGTCTGTGTAGAAAAAAATAGAGAAGTGCCATCTGAACACAGTTCTTCTTGTCAATACCTGATGAAGGTTATTTTTCATCTTTTAATATGGCAATGTGGGTGCAAGTAAGACATTTAGAGAGAAAAAAGATTAACTCTGTACTATACACACCCACACACAGAGAGTTTTTCATCTAGCTCAAGGGTCTTCAAACGTGGCAGCTTTAAGTCTTGTGAACTTCAACTCCCACAATTCCTGAACTAACATGACAAGAGGAAGAATTCTGGGAGCTGAAACCCACAAGTCTAAAGCTGTCAAGTTTGAAGACTGCTGAACTAGCTGAAACTACACACAGGAAAAGATGCTTCCTTGTAGAGTCCAAATAGTTATTTGTATCAGTGGTGTACAGTACATAGATATTGGAGGAACAGATAGATATATAGATGGTTACATGTGCCATTTTATACAAGAAATAACACTCTGAAATCAATTATCTCTATTAATCATATAACTAGATTATTTTCATAATCCATAGAAAAATCCTTCAACTCAGGTTTAACTTCTAAATGACACATTCAAGTATTCATTTTGGCAATAATGCAGAAATTGTTTATCAAAACCTTCTTGCAGAGTTTATTTTAATTTTCCAGCCCAACCTATAGATTAGGTATTTCTTAATTATCCATTCAAGGTACTAGCCAGGTTCATAATGGCTTAGCTACCAAACTGAAACAAGATCAACCAGATGCTTTCACTTGTTGAGCCATATTATTTCCACAGAAGAATAATAAACATCAGTAATAATTTTTTCTAATTTTTAATTACCCTATTTATAAAGCGCAATATGCTCTAATGGCATTGAAATCTTTGTCTTTAGCCAAAATACCAGATTGCTTAGAAGCAAGATTTATTTCTGGAAATGTGAATTTTTTTTTTATTCCCAATTATTTGTTCCAGTTTGCAACAACTACAATTGTTGCCAATCACTTTTTTATTTTAGCACTCGGCACCTGCTATTTTAATATTTTTGTATCTCAGGGAAAGAAGGGAGGCAGGCATCCAGCAAGCATGAGGGTGGATGGGGGAACTAAAACTACACAAACAGAAGGCAACAAAATTATACATAACAATGCTTAATATTGCTCTGTTAACATATTTCTCACGTAGCTCACCACTTATTTTCAACTTGTATTGGATATTTTTTTTAAAAAAACAGTGCAAGTTTGAGAAGTAAATTGTAATTTATTACACTTTTTAGTTTTAAATATTTTTTCTGAACACCTCAAATTAAGGATATATGCAGGATCCAATATGGGCAGTCACTGGGACCAGATATTTTATCTTCCAAGCTTTTGGACTTGTGCTGTAGCCCATCATCAGAGAACTTCTCTCTAGGAGAGTGCGTGCTTTGGGCTATTCTATATGGTATTTATATGGTGCCTGTTGGGAGTGGCTTTTTAGTTATTGAAGATAGATAGATAGATAGATAGATAGATAGATAGATAGATAGATAGA
>NW_020769347.1:9076311-9122967 GCF_900518735.1 Pseudonaja textilis
CAATCCCAAATCCCCTATACGGGGACAGATATTTGTTGACTGTATGTGAAGCTAAGAAGATCAGTGTTTCTAAACATTGGTAGCTTGAGAATGCATGGACATCAACTCCAAGAATTCCTAGAAAATGAAGTCCATCTATTTTCAAAGTTGAGAAACATGTTTAAGATCAATACCTGGTCTATTTTGAATGCTAAAGTAAATGTGGTGTTCACACCAAATCAACAGACTGTCTAAGAATGGGAGCTGCCCCACTTTCTAATGAAACGCATCTTGTTTAAAATTAGACGTATCATTATATGAAGAATTATAGCACACCTGAGAAATAGCAAAGAAATTTGTTCTTCCACCCTGGAAAGATGGTATTATAAACAGGCTTACAATTTTTGATTGTGTGTGTGTGTGTGCGCGCGCGCGTGTGTGTGTGTGTGTCTCCCTTTGAATGGAAAGATTGATGAATATTATTTTGTGTCATCAAAAAAATAATGCTTCATTTTTAAAGTAAACTAAATAGTTTTGAATGTAATATAATATGGGACTTTATATCTGTCTATTTTGATTGCATTAAAAAAATAATGAACAAATTTAGCCTTTAAAATTATTTGAAGGTGCTATAAGTTGTCCATCAAATTCATTGTTGACAAAATCTTGGATTGTTTATTAGACATGTCATTCTTGAAGTTGCTGGCATGTAAATATATAATTGAATGTTGCCAACCAAATAAAATTCTACAGAGTCAAGAGTTGTTAAAATAATCAAAATAGTAACTTCAATGTTATTTAAGCCTTATTTTGTTTTATCTTGATTGCATGTACTATGGGTGTGTTATTATATTAAAAATATTCTATAAAATATCACTATGCCCTATAATTATTTTCATACTAATTGAATTTTAAGAATAAGAATACCTGACATATTGGAATTTCACAGCTTATAATGGTGAAGTCAAGCATTTGGTTTAGAATGTCTTGGCTTCTGTAAATAGTCTTAGTCATGTTAAATGCAAAGTACAGATTTTTTTTTTTGCCTTTGCAAAATCAAAAGCTTTAGATTTCTGTCATTTCTAGCCATTTCTGAAAAAAAACCACTGTCAATAAAAACAAGCTTTTTTATCATTTGATCACTCAAATCACTAAAAGAATTATATCTCATATCACAAAGTCTATATAGAATAGGATAGATAGAATACTTTTATTGGACACACAAGGCATTTGTCTTGGTGTAAATACTCTCAGTATACATAAAAGAAAAGATACATTCATCAGGAGTCGAGAATCATAAGGTACAACACAATGATAGTCATCTGGTACAAAAAGCAATCAATCATACTAGGAAATAGTCAATATAAATTGTAAGTATACAAGCGACAAAGTTACAGTCATACAGTCACAAGTGGGAAGGGTTGGGTGATAAGGAGTGATGACAAGATTTAACAGTAATAGTATTGCAAACTTTGTAATAGTTGAAGAGGGTTGAGGGAATTATTTGTTTAGCAGAGTGATGGCTCTTTGGGAAAAAAACTGTTCTTGTGTCTAGTTGTTCTGGTGTGCAATGCTCTATAGCGTCATTTTGAGGGAAGGAGTTGAAACAGTTTATTTTCGGGATGTGAGGGATCTGTAAAAATTTTCACAGCCCTCTTTTTGACTCTTTTTGACTCGTGCAGTATACAGGTCCTCGATTGAAGGCAGGTTGGTAGTAATTGTTTTTTCTGCAGTCCTAATTACTCTCTGAAGTCTGTCCTGTTGGGTTGCAGAACCAAACCAGACAATTATAGAGGTGCAGATGACAGACTCAGTAATTCCTCTGTAGAACTGGATCAGCAGCTCCTTCTGAGTTGGCGCAGAAAGAACTTACTTTGTTGTGCTTTTTTGATGACATTTTTGATGTTAGGTGTTCATTTTAGGTCATGTGATATAGTAGAACCTAGAAATTTTTTTTAAACAAATTTTATTAATTTTCAAAGAGAGTACACAAACAAAACATAAGACATAAGAACATAAAACATCTTTTCTAACAACTATTTAATAAAACAAGTAAGACATCTCATTTAAGTACAATATAGTTCTAAATTATCACGTTTCCACACGCAATTTAATATGCATCTTATATATTCAACTTCATATCTTATTACTGTTTTCCACCTTCTTACTGTTTCTTCCTTTATTTCTGTTCAATTTTATTCATTAGACTTATACTTTCATATATTTCATATTACTATATTTCATATTATTACTATTTCATATGTTCTTATCCAACATCATTACTCCTCAACAGACAAACATAGACTAACAAAACACATAACATAAAAACATGAAACTTCTTTTTAGAAAGCGGCTTAACCCCGGGTTATAACTTTTTGTACAGACGTAAATCAAATTCATGCTCGGCTTATATACTATTTCATATCTTATTTAAAATTCTACATTTTGCATATATCTTCTCCCTTCTTTTCACTCTCTTAATTCTATTTTATTTATTTAATCTCATTTTAAATCATTACACTTGTATCTTTTGTCCGTTCTTTTTCAATTATCCATTTATCTTTCTCTTTAACACAAACTTTTTCCTGTAATGACTGGTTGAAATATGACACCTTTCTATTTTCCCCCCAAATTTAACACTTAAAATTAGACATAGTTTCTATTCTGATTCTGCTTAGTACATTCTACATAACATTTTAAAATATAAAACATAATAATCTTATAGTATATTAAAAATAGTGTTCCATAACAAATTAATTAATTAAACATTAATTACACAATCCCTACAGTATTCTATTAACACATATTTCAAATACAAATACTAAAATACAATCTTGTGTACTTTTGCAGAATCTCTATTTAAATTATATTTTGCCCTTTATCTCTGAAAAAAAAAATGTTTATTAACATCTTGTTTTAAGTCTTTATAACTTCCCTTCGCTTTGTCCCTTCCTTCCTTATCAAATCTAACCTTTTTACCCCCTCCCAATCTCCAACTTTTTAGTCTCCCCTCTCTGTTGTGTTCCTCTTTTCTGTTGCTTTCTATCATTATATCGATTTTTCACCTTACTTTTCCCTTTCTTGATTGTTTTTTTAGAACTTAAATTCTTCATATTCTTCTCCTTTTTACCCTTTTTAAAAATCATATGTCCATTAAAGATGGCTTCTTCTTCATCATCCCAGCCTTTTTCTTGTTGCATTTCCTGGTAAGCAGAAATCGCCATTTCTAAAAAGCAAAAGATAGATCCAAAAGAGCCCTTGCCTTCCTCATCCTCTTCTCTTAGTCTTTCAAATTGCATTTTCAGTTCTTCAACAAATACCATTGTAAAAAAATATATATTTTTTTTAGACAATCCAAATGTTTTCTTAGTCCTTCAAAAGATAGTTAAGGTCCTCAAAGTCAGCACAGTCAGCACAGTCTGTTTCACTTTCTTCTACTTTCTCTTCCTGGGGCAACATTCAATTACACAATTCCAAGGCATTTTTTGGAAGTTTTATTGCGATTTAATCTCTAATCTTATAAAACTCCAAGCAGTCTCCTTCAACAAATGTTAATATAAATCATTTACCTCTCTTCCTTCCCACTTAAAGCAAAAAGATTTAAATTTTAAAATATCAGTGTTTAGAAATCTAATGTCCCCTTGGCTTCAATTTTGAAAGTTAGTACCTTCTACTGCCAAAGCGGGTATTTCCGATTTCCATCTGCTGTCTCCGTGGGAAGGAAAGTGAGGAGAGAAAAAACTTTCCCTTTACTTTCCACCGCAGCTTAACGATCCTCTGGGAAACAATATATCACTTAAAAAGCCAAAGTTCCAGGGTATTCAGATGTTAATTGTCATCCCGGTTCAGCCAAAAGCTTTCTCTGTCTTCACTTCCTCCAGCACATAACTTGTCCGGTTGAGAGGTTCTTTGTGACGGCCATTGCTGACTGTCGCTCCATCACCTTTGGAAAAGGGAGTTAAGCCGGCTGGGAAGGGGGATGCGATATCTCCCGACCCCTGCCCGGATCCCCCCTCTCTTCAGCTATCCCTGCAGGATAACTATAGCCTCCTAATCCAATTGGATCGAAGGCAGTCCAGCAGCGAGCACAGCAGGAATCGCGCACAAACGCGAATTCCTGCTGCCTCCGAAGCCTGTCAAACCGGAAGAGAAATTTGAAGGTCTCTACTGTTGATACGGTGTTGTCTAGTATTGTAAGAGATGGTAGTATGGGAGTGTTTCTTCTAAAGTCTACCACCATTTCTATGGTTTTGAGTGTGTTCAGTTCCAGATATACACTGTTCTATAAATTTTAAAATATACCCAAGCTTGGATTAGGCCTAGGAATTTTTTTTTTTTTTTAACAAACTTCATTCAGTTTTTCACATCAAAAACAAAAATCTCTTTTTAGTGGACAACGTATTTCCGGGTCATCACCTTTACATACAAATATGACAGCAATTATACATTCATATATGCATACTTAATTCTATTATTACCTTTTCCATTCCAAATTTTCAGTAAGGAGAGAAACAAACACATTAATTCTAGCCTCTTTCATTAATCTCAATCGAAACATCTTTTTGTTTCATTTCAATTATTTCAAATATAATCCTTTAATATTTATTTTTGAAAATAAAGATAAACAATATGTGTTTGCCTAATAATAATAATAAAGTTTAATTCTAGCCTCTTTCATTAATCTCAATCTAAACATCTTTTTATTTCATTTCAATTATTTTAAATATAATCCTTTAATATTTATTTTAAAAATAAAAATAAACAATATATATTTGCCTAATAATAGTAACAATGAAGTTACCAAAGTCTCTCTTTGCTTTTAATAGTCTATATTAAACTTATTAATTTAGCTGGTTCTTTAGTCTGTCATATTCCCTTTCCATTACACTTTTTTTAGTGAATTCTAAATTAATACAAATTTTAACACACACACACAAAAAGAAAAAAGAACAAGTATAGGTTTCCCACCTTTTACTATTGTGAGTGTGACACCTTAATGATTAGAATATACCTTTATTCCCTCATCTTAATTCCCAATAAACCATTAATCATGGCATCTTTTCAACTGGATTCCACAGCATACCCCCCCCGCCTTTAATAAGAGTTATCAGTATCTATATTACCCTATTTTCTAAATATTTTTAATTGCAGAAATATTCTTATTACCCCTTGTCACCCTGCAGAATCCCCTTTTTAATTCATCAACCATTACCTCTGAAAAAACAATTTCTTTTCAGCATTTTACTAGTTCTGTGTTTCTTTCTTTCACATGCCTGTTTCTTACTGCTTCTCCTCCCCCTCTTTTTCCTCTCTTTCTTAATATCTTCCTTTCCCCTTTTCTGCTGGGTCTATCTGCCTTTCCTGACTTCACAGGTGGTTCCTTCTTTTAATTGTAAAGAAACAATTTCCTTTCAACATTTTACTATTTCTGTATTTCTTTCTTTCATATGCCTGTTTCTTGTTGCTTCTCCTCCCCCTCTTTTCCCCATATCCTTTCTCATTCCAGTTTATATCCCTCTCTTTCTTAATATCTTCGTTTCCCCTTTTCTGCTGAGTCTTCCTGCCTTTCCTGACTTCACAGGTATTGCCTCTTTTAATTGCCTTCTTAAATCTCAACTTTTTAACCTTCCTTCTTTCCCCACTTCTTTGTAGCGTTCTTTGTGTTAATTGTCTATTTAAAATGTCTTCTCCTTGAGTCGATTCCTCCTCCTCTGAAAATCTTTCTTCTTGTTCTTCAATCGCCATTTCCATTTATTCTAACATGGAGCAAAGTGTTTCGCCTCTTTCCTGTAGTAATTCTCTCATATTTTTAAGTTCCATTTTTAATTCCCGAAGAGATATCATCATTCTTATATTTTATGATCGTTAAAGTCCACAAAAAGAAACCACTTTTACTTTCCTTCTTTCTTCTTTCAGTTTTTTAAGGTTCTCAGTTATTCCAGTCCAGGGTTTATACCAAAAACGTCAATCAGTCCCACAAACAGTCTTTCCTTGCTTTTTCCTTTATTCTGGTTCTGCTTTCACTTTCTAAAATTCTTACTTCGTTTCAATATTTCTGTAATGTTATATCCACACCAGTTCATTCAAAAACAGGATGCTTTCTCTTTTATTTGAGCCAAATTTTTATCAAAAGGTGACACTCTCCATTATACAAAGTCTTCACCTTTTTCCCCTATTTTTTTATTTAAGGTTTTTCGAACCTCAATATTCCAGCGCAGTCCAGTCTCCAATTTGTAAACTTTGTTATTATTATTCTTTGACAATCTTAAGTCCAGCTTTAATTTTATACTTGTTTATTCCCAAAATATTTTAGTCCAATTTTATTAAATCTTTAATTCCAGCTTCTTCTTTTCCCGGTTTGAAGCCCCATTTAGCTGTCAAAAATATTTTCTTTTTTTTTCTCTGTCCCTTTGTAATTTCGCTGCTCACTTTTCTTTTCTTAAAAAATTCTATGTTACCTTCATCCCGGGGTACTTTTGTTTAGTTAAATTGTCCAGTTGTCCTGGTTCAGATGTTATCCACCTCTTTCTTCCCTCCTGCACAAATCTTAGTCCAGCTGACTCATCCTCTTTGGGGTGGCCATTTTAGACCACCGCTGCAGTCGTCTTCAGGAGGGAAAAAAAACAAGCCCAGGGGTGGGAGATGTGGCTCCCCACAATCAGGTTTGCTGCTTCCTCTTACTCCACTGCCCCTCCCAGGCAGTTTCAGCCCCTAATCAAAATGATTGGGGCTCTCCGACGAAAGAGCATGGACGATAGCCGCAGAGAGTTGCGATCTACCGTCCATCGGCAAGGAGGCTCCCCGGCTAGGAAATAGGTTTGAAGTGTAAATAGGAACTGTCAAAACAAAAAGTAATGCAACTCATTCAAATAGTTCCTAAGAATAATTATTAAAAAGGGATTTATACGTATGTCAAAATAGCTTATATCACAAAACAATTGTGATGGTTCCTTAAAAGATAAAGGTAAAGGTTCAGTGGTGGGATTCAAATTTTTTACTACCGGTTCTGTGGGTGTGGCTTGATGGGCATGGTAGGGGAAGGATACTGTAAAATCTTCAGTCAGAGTTGGTATTTGCTGGTTCTCAGAACTACTCAAAATTTCCTCTACCAGTTCTCCAAAACTGGTCAGAACCTGCCAAATACCACCTCTGTGAAGGTTCCCCTCACACATACCTGCTAGTCATTTCTGGCTCTAGGGGTGGTGGTCATCTCCGTTATAAAGCTGAAGAGCCAGCGCTGTTCGAAGAGGTCTCCATGGTCATATGGCTGGCATGACTAAACACCAATGGTGTATGGAACGGTGTTACCTTCCCATCAAAGTGGTCCCTATTTTTCTATTTGCAATTTTACCTGCTTTCAAACTGCTAGGGTGGCAGAAGGTAGGACAAGTAACGGGAGCTCACCCTGTTATGCAGTGCTACGGATTTGAACTGCTGAACTGCTGACCTTTCTGATCGACAAGCTCAGTGTTTTAGCCACTGAGCCATCAAGTCCCCCTATGGTAGATGGTTCCTTAGAATATCTTATTCAATGAATTTGGGTGATACTATAGTGGCGCAACTGTTTTACAGTTTTTATAATGTAATTGATTGATTATGTGCCATCTAGTCATTTTTTTTAACTCCTAGCAACTACGCATATGGATTTTCTCTATGACTATCAAACTCTAATCTCATCTTTAAGGTTCTTCAATAGCACACTCATTGCCACTGCAATAGAGTCTATCCATCTTTCTGCTGGTCATACTCTTCTTTTTCCTTCCATTTCCACAATATTGGAATCTTCTTGAGAGAGCTACATCTTTGTTAACTGTGTCTGAAGAAGGATAATTTGAGCCTGGTCATTTGGGCCTCTTCTAAGAAACCAACTATGAGTTAAATTGTTCAATGACCCATTTGTTTGTTTCTATGGCTATTCTCAGGAGTCTTCTCCAACATCAAAAGTATAAAGGTACAAATACTCTTCCTATCTTCCTTCTTTGATGTCTATTTTTCATTTCTATAGGGTGTCACAGCAGTGGTGGGATTCAAAGTTTTTTACTACTGGTTCTGTGGGTGTGGCTTGGTAGACGTGGCAGAGGAAGGATACTGTAAAATCTCCAGTCAGAGGTGGTATTTGCCGATTCTCCGAACTACTCAACATTTCCACTATCGGTTCTCCAGAACTGGTCAGAACCTGCTGAATACCACCTCTGTGTCACAGGAAATACCATGGCTTATATTCTGATCTTCATAGACACAGCCCAACATTTGAATATTTTTCCAAGTCCTTTATAACTGGTCTATCTAATGCTTGTCTACTGTGTCTTTCTTGACTGGTCCCTTTACGGTTTTGAAATTGTTCCTAAAAAATAGAAACAATCCACCATGTTGATTTCTTAATTGTCATATTCTAAGGCTGATTGTCCTACTTGTTATTAATTTGGTCTTAATTGGATTTTGCTCAATTTTTTAAGGCTGATTGTCCTACTTGCTGTTATTAATTTGGTCTTAATCAATTTTGCTCAATTTTTTCCACTATGCATTTTTACCTTTAGTACTAGGTCTTGTAGATCCTTAGTGTCATCAGTATAATGCAGGTTATTGATATTCCTTGTTAGGAATGAGAGTCACCTAACAGGTATTTGGGTTGGAAATATATAAACCAGGATAAATATTTTAAAACTGTATCTTTAAAAAAATGTAATTGAGTGTGGTTTCTCAAATGGCCATAAGATGGAGCCAGAAACCTGGGTTGTTTAGTCTTAGTCTTAGTCTCAGAAGTAAGTGAATCTCTGTTTCCTTCTGTTGAAGAGTATTGCCCTTCCATCTATTGACTGCTATTTTGGGATTTGATGTAAGTCTGATACTGAACTGTTTTTGATACTGGACTTTGTTATTGGGTTATCCCTGGATGAAAACTGACTGATTTAACCAGTGAAGGACTTTGGACTGCTTATTTTGAACTTTGCTTAACCTTTCTGGAAGTAAAAACCTACATTTACTGTACAGTGTATCTGTGTGCTGTGTGTGTATTATAAAAACACTACTCTCAAATATGTCTCCCTGTATGCACTCATTCTGCTAACGGGGAATTACCTCAACATTCCTTCCTCCAATTTTAAATCACACTTATCTTCTTCCAAATCAGTTTTTCTTAATATATATCCAACATATAGGTTAAATAAATAAGGGGAAATTATTCAGCCTTGTCACTGTCATGCCTCAGCATACAATTTTTATATATACTGTTGTTTCTCTCTAGCCCCTTCTAGTGGCCAGAGAGACAATTACTAATTATATTGTTTTGAAGCTGACCAACCCCTTTACCCATCAGCCCACACTCTCAAAACAAGTGCATGCTGGGAAGGCAGACTCCATTTTCCTTTAGCATTTGGAGAAGGTAGAAGTAAAAAGAAGAATCCATCTTAATCTGTCGTACATGATCATCCAAGGACAAACCACGCACAGAGCATCGCTGGTGAGATTTAGATTACAAAATTCAAACCTTATATTATTCCACAGGAGAAATATTTCTTATTGAGAAGGCAGATACTGTAGGTCAAACATATACTGTATCTACATGGGGGAGATAAAACAATGCAATCAAAGCCCTGGTTCTTTGTTATGTGTATGGAGTACAAAAAAGAAGGACAGTTGTAACAGCTGCCATCTTGTTTTATTATAGCTCCTTTCCCTATTCATCTGCATCTCTATAACTGTGTGGTTTGGTTCTGCAACCCAGTAGGACAGACATGGACTTCAGATATTAATTAGGACTGCAGAAAAAACAATTACCATCAACCTGCCTTCAATCGAGGACCTGTATACTGCATGAGTCAAAAAGAGGTCTGTGAAAATTTTTACACACTCCTCACATCCCGGACATAAACTGTTTCAACTCCTTACCTCAAAATGATGCTATAGAGCATTGCACATCATAACAGCTAGGCACAAGAACATTTTTTTTCCTGAACGCCATCACTCTGCTAAACAAATAATTCCCTCAACACTTTTATCTTTTGAAAAATTATCAATCTGAAGGTTTTTCCCAGATAACAATTACAGATAAAACTGAAATAATTCTTATACACAATAACAAAGCAATATTATATATGGCTTGAAAATGCCAAATTAAATCATTGTACTCAAGCGTGTTCCATATATATTTGTTCCCTGCTTAGCCAGAAATACTGAGCCTTATTTCTGAAAGTATTGATTTCTTTCCCTGAAATAAAATTAAAGGCACATGATACTATTTATTTCAGAAAGGTATACATGTTTTTTTCCCAGTAACCTTATTTTCTTAGCATATTTATCAGATTTTGTTTGGACTACAGTATGAAGCAATCCAGATAGTGTCAAAAATATGAACGCTAATTTTTTTCAATAATTTGTATGTGCATACTTACCATACTCTGGTATAATCCACAACCACATTTCTGCAAGAAGTAATTGTAGGGATATTCTTGGACAATAGTGGTATTTTTTGATTCCCTATCATCTATATTTTTCCTTGTATTGTAAAAACTGTTTATTTGTAGCTTAAAAATGAATAGTACAAATTTTATATGCAAATCCAAATACTGTGGTTTAATTTTCATGGTATATTTCTGTGTCTTCTGTCTACCTTTTTTACTCAGCAGCATTTGATTTAGAACCATTGTAAAGAAAGGAATGTTCTATTATTTGATGTGAATGCAATTTATGTGCAAAGTCCATTTGTGACCCAGCAGAGTGTAGATTTTGACCTATATTCACAGCTTGTTTGTTTTTCCACACAAAAAAAGATAGTCACTCAGCATTAGCCTCCCTGATTTATTTCCTCTTTATATTGCAGGGTAAGGATCCAGTTAGGGACCTCGATCTTGTCTTCACCCTGTGGGTTGCACTTCCATTGACAACAGAAGCCCATTAGTGGCAAAACTCCCACTCTTGGCAACATAAATTCATTTAGGGAGAATTAAGCCAGACATCCTAAGCCTGATCCTAGCAGTTCATGCAGAAAGAAGCAGAAATGGGAAAGGAACCCCTTCTCATTTTATTCCACCAAGAAAAGCCTGACTTTACAAGCCCTCAACTGGAGTACCTGTAATAGCCAAGAGGTCTCTCTGTAGATAGCCTCTAAAATCACATGTTTTTGTCCTAGAAAAAAAATTGAGGGGAGGAAACATCTCATGATTATTGACAATATGGCAGAGCTTAGGAAGAAAGTGACCTAAACAAATTAGCTGTATGGGCAAAGATTACTAATAGGTCAAAGATAGGTAAAAGATTTATTGAACTCATATCATATTCTTGCCCAAGTTGGTAAACTCGTTCCCCATTTTATTTCAGCAAGAATCCTGTAAATTAGGTTATGGAGATTCAAGATTTATGGTTGTGGATATTAGAACGTGTCATCTCAGTTTGTCATGCCCCTGGTGGAGACTGACTCTGAGGAAGAGGAGAAACAGCCAACAGGGAGTGGGAGTATGGCTCCAGAGGTGGTGGAGGCTGGGGAAGGGCAGAGGCTGGCTGAGCAATCAGAGGAAGATCCAGGCCCATCCCCCATCCATCCTACGTCACACAGGGAGGAGAGGATCAGAGAAATGCGAAGTCTACTCAAGAGGAGATTACCATGATCCTCCTCGTGGCTTGCAGCTGGGAGCTATGTATATAAGTTTGCAACTGCGGAGTTAGAATTTGCAGGAGTCAATTTTAGTGTTCACCTTGAAAGAGGTTTATCTGTGCTGGCATTCTTCCCATTGACTCTCCTCAATTATTTTCCTGGAGTTTATGATTAAGTATCTTGGCTTGCTTCAGAATTCTCATCAATGTGGTTTGTTTTGGTTTTCTGTTTGCCTCATTATTTACTTTTGTGACTTTAAACTGTGCCTAATAAAACAGTAAAGTTAAGTTGAAGGCCTTACCGGACTGTAATATATGTTTTGGGTTTTGGATTATTTTGAGAGACTACGGGTCATCACACAGTTCAAGTATAACATGGGGCTCTTACTGCTCTGTGAGCTTGGTCGTTTTCTTGCAGACATTTTCATTTCCAAACTAGGTACCATTCACCAATGCACGCATTGATGTCACTTTAACACTGGGCTACAAATATTCTCTTCACATTACCATCCTGAAGTTTCCTTAGATTTTGTTAAAATTATGGCTTTCTAGCATATGATGTCTAGGTGAGATTTTGGTAAATAAATCTGCCTTACTTTTTTTTTTTCAATTAAATGAATAAAGAAACGTAGTACAAAATACAAAGTATGTACTATCTGATATTAAATGTTCATATGTTGCAACTATTTTTTTTTAAAGGCAACCACCAGACACAGTAGCCTTGTACTCAAAGGAAGTATAATGTTCAACATGCCCTTGACCTCACATTCTTAACATTTGCTCCATCTTTTTTTCCTTTCTCATTTTGACTGGCCTGTTGAGGTGGTAAAATCCAGCTATGATTGGGGGAGTGTGAGTGTGCATAAAAACACAAGTACATTTATTTCTATGAAGTCAAGAGGTGACAAAGCTCTCTTTGTTCTCAGAAAATATAATTCTTTCCTGCTTGGGTAATTGCTTAGATGTTTTTGTTTGAAATTCTATTCAAACTGACACTTCATATTCGGGTGAAACTGGTTTGAATGATGTCTGTATCCATCAGTTCGTCACAGTGTCTATTTTCTTCTCAAGATGTGCAATCTTAAGGCAAAAGGAAAAGTTAGAGTGTGTTTTCTGAAGGACTATTCAAAATCCAGAGTGTGTTTTCTGAAGGACTATTCTCTGTCCTATATTTATTATAATTCCTTCAGAAAACTTTTTAAAAAATTGATTGTAATTAAGATTCTTGCGTTTAGTAACAAAAGAAAACAGTCCATGTCAGAGTGCTACATGAAATTCCTTTGACTGATCTGTAGTACTCAAAGGTGAGTGAATGCAAATTCAGACAATTACATTTAAAAATTCATAAACATTTGAGTGGGATCTATGGATAAGTCCAAAGGCTAGATCTGTGTAAAAAGAATTCATATATGTACATTAATTTAGTAAACCTTTCAAGTACTTGAAATTAGAATAATTCCAAAAAATAGACAATGTGAGTCTCTGAATAAGTGCTCTATGCCATGTGTATGCCAGTGTATGCCATGTATACAGGAAATGCAAATACCAAATCATATTAATCTGTATGATGACTTATGTAAAATATTTATTTTAAAACAATGCCCCTTTATTCATTGTTATATAGTAGAATTTATTTCCAATAATCTCAATCTCTGAATTTTTTTAAAAAGTATGTTGCATGATCTCCATGGTGTTTGTCCAGGATATCAAACTCAAGGCCCGCGAGCCAGATCTGGCCTGCGGTGCCATCCAATGTGAAGAAGAAAGATCAGGTCAGCATAACTTCAGCCTGGTCTATCTGATGTGAAGAAGAAAGATCAGGCCAGCATAGCTTCAGTCCAATCTACCCAATGTGAAGTGGAAACATGCCAGCAGTTTGGGGAGTGGCATCAAGTTGGCCATGTCCATCCAGTTGGCTATGCCCACCCAATTGGCCACACCCATCTGGTTGGCCACACCAGTCCCCCGAGGTCAACCACAGCCCTGATGTAGCCCTCAATGAGATTGAGTTTGACATCCCTGCTCTATACTGAATGTTAGTAGTTTTTACAAACTTGCACAAAATACCATTATATTTTTTGGTTAGCTTTTATCAAATCTTTGATTCAATATGTGTTCACGGTTTCCTTCACAGAAAACACCATGTTAACTTTTCTTTTGATTAAGCACAACAAATCTATAGAGGGAGAAAATCAGATTTGTAAGCATGTACAGAATTATATACCACTTTACTTTAAAAAAATCAAGATGGATTACACAATTACTAATTAATAATAGTATCATTAATGATTTTTTAAAAAGCAGATAATTCATGATAGTTTTTATTTTGCATGTTCTGTTGGAAAGCTGACTTAACTAAATACTTATAACTTAAATATTATCACTTATTACCGCAAAGCAACAATATGCCCAAATATGAAACTATCAAATGTATAGTGACAAATATCAAATATCAATATCAAATAAAATATCAAATATAGTGACAAATGTGAGACTATCACATGTATAATGACAGGAAATGAAACAAACTATTAAAACGTAAGTCACAAAACTTAATTAGTATTGAATGATTAATGGTGCACAGTGCTGAAATTCTTTCTGAAGCTTCATAAATAGAGTACTCTTGGATCTCCAGATGTTGTTTGGTTGAGAGTCTACATGATTCCTGAGGACTGGTCAGGTCAGTTGATGTAAATAAGTTTCATAGTCCAATCTGGAGGTCTGCAGGTCCCTCACACCTGTTATCTAAAGACTGTGCTTAATTAACTGACAGATGTGAAAATATCTCCTTGCATCAGAGCATTAGCACTGAAAAGTTTTGCTGAATCATTTAAGCACAAAATCTTGACTTTGTCTGTCCCTGCACTCTGAAGCAGATGGCTGGGTGGCACAGCTAGCTATAAAAATGACTTTGAACCCTCTTCAGATTCATAGTCACTGTTCCAGCAGTAGGCAAAGAAAGTCCTTGCCAGTGGAAACTATCATTTAAACAGGCTTGTAACATAATCGATTGTACGTAGTACAAAGGGAATGGACAGATGTTTAGATGTAATCATAACTGCTTGAAATCTACACATGAGGCCTGTCCTGGCTGAAGATGAAAGAAAACCTACAGCCAAAGAATAGTGACTATATTCACTCAAATTTCACAACAATTCTGAGTTGAATGGAGAATAGATTCATAGTGTACTGTCTGATGAATAATACTATCATTTCCAAAGAAATGTTTTCCTTAATAGATTTTCTGTCTTTAAAAGAAGTGAGAAAATAAGAGTGTATTACACAGAGAAAAGAACATTGATTGACAATGCATGCACTCATCCCATAATATTTTGTGAATAAGACAGAAAAGTATTTTTTTCAAAGAGGATGGATATAGATTAAAATACAAGAGCTACCTGTAGCTCTTCTGGTCATTTCTGAGCCAAAGAGGGGAACATGAGAGATGAGAGAAGATATAATAAATAAATCATACCTCTTGTTCTAATAACAAAGTTAAGTAAATTCATACTTTTCTGAAACATGGCTTATAGTTTCTCTCCCAGCAAAAAAGAGCTTTTTACCCCATTCTTAGAGCATTTTAGCATTTCTCTGGAGCACAAGACTTTGTGCATAAATGGTTCAGCAAAATGTTTTTGAACTTACTTTTTTACTGTAAAATGAAAGAGAGTGTTGTATATTTTTCCTCTTGTTACACATCATGCCATTGCTAGCCTCCCCAGCTACCTGCACTTCTTTTTCTCCAGTAGAATCTCTTTTCTTGAGAAAAAAAAAAGAATCCATTACTAGTGCTCAATAAATTTAATAAGAACACTTTTAAACAGTATGAGAAAAAAAAATGGCATTGCATTAAAATTACCGTTAGCCTTTAAGTAAATGTCTTATTTCTTCTTGTGAAGGGGGGAAAAAGTTTGCCTCAAATGTTTGTAATGGGAAACTCTATCAGGAAACTACAGAACCTAGCTAATGAATTGCTTTGGTGTATAGCTTGGATTCATAGGGAATATTAAATAGGAAACATAACATTACATGATATATTAAATAACTTTTAAACTCACCTGTCATACTTTTGACAAAAATAAATCTTACAATTCTGTGATGAACAAGGATATCAACAATGTGTGTATCTCTCTGTGTGTATGGGTATGTGTGTATGAAATCTATAACATGGTGGATGGAGTGCCACAACCCAAGTTTAGAGTTTTTGCAGATTTTGATACATACATATACAGGATTAGTTAAATGTCTCTAATAAATAAACACACAAATAAGTCCAGCACCTAAAAACAACATTATTCCAGGGGTATTATACATCTAAGAACAGTTACTATTACTAGAGATGGTCTTAAAATGTTCTTTAAGCATGCCAAAAAAATCAGCTGTCTACATTCTATTTAAATAAATGCAGATCAAGTACTTGAGTATATTTAAATCTTATTGATGTATTTGGCAGTTAGGTGAACCTTAATGTCTGCAGACTGTATCCAGGGATTCCACATTTAACCTTCTATTTTTATAGAGGAGTGAGTTATCAATTAATCTAGACTTTCATCCCAATAGGTTTTAATACAATTTAAATGCCTGCATTGTTTTATCTATCTATAGTATTCTAAAAATGTGACATACATTAATTTGCCACCTTTCCATAAAAGAAATTACCCTCAATGCAAGTCAGTTAAAAAGAACAACATGCATCATAAAATGACCTCATAAAATATACTGAGAGTAAGAGAGTAAATATTTAAGTAGAACTAATAAACATTAGATGACTGTGTTAAACATAATTAAGGGTAACTCTCTGGCCAAGGGATGACTCAGCATATAAAATCTTAAAAGGGGGGAAAGTTGTAGAAATAAGTGAGCAAGAGAGAGTGTTAGATCTTGAGTGTTATTAAAAGGAAAACAATGAATGTTGTAATAGTTTATGTTATACATGATGGTACTAAAACTCAAAACTGTAGAGCCATGAAAGTTGGCCAATGTGAATAAATAGGTTCACTTCAAAATATTGGTTTCATAGATATAGCTTTCCCTCAACCCTGACCAGTCTCCCAGTCCCTGCTGCTGAAAAACAATCCAACAGCATCATGCTGTCACCACCATGCTTCACTGTTGGGATGATATTGGGCAGGTGATGAGCAGTGCTGGTTTCCTCCAGACATTTAGAATTGAGGCAAAACAATTCAATCTTGGTTACTCCAAACCAAATAATCCTTCAAGTGCTTTTTTTGCAAATTCCAAACAGGCTTCCATGTGTTTTGCACTGATGAGATGCTTCCATCTAGCCACTTTGTCATAAAACCAGATTGGTGGAGGGCTGCAGTGATGGTTGTCCTTTTGAAACTCTGTCCCATATTCACACATTGAGCTCTCTAGAGTTTAATCAGAGTGACCATCAGGTTCTTGATCACTTCTCTTAACTAAGGCCTTTCTCCTGGTTGTACCAAACTTCTTCTATTTGAAAATTGTACTCTTAGGAACCTGCAGCAGAAATTTTATTTTAGCATTCCTCAGATTTGTCCCTTACAATAATCCTGTCTCTGAATTCTGCAGGAGGATCCTTTGACCTCTTGGCATTTGTTCTGCTACAGTGTGCATTGTCAGATGTGAGGCCTTCTATAGAGAGGTATGTGCCTTTCCAAATCATGTCCAATCAGTTTGATTTACCACAGGTTGACTCCAATCAAGATATAGAAATGTGTCAGCAATGATCAAGAGCAGGGATGTCAAACTCATGGCCCACGGACTTGATGTGTCATGTGCTGGCCATGCTCACCCCCATTTTAGCAAAGGGGGGAAAAGTCACAATGTGTCATGTGACAACATGACAATACAAGTGACACCCCTGATCAAGAGAAATGGAAGACACTCAAGCTAAACTTCAAGTGTTGTTGCAAAGGGTTGGAATACTTACGCCAATGTGAAATTTCAGTTTTTAATTTTAATAAATTTACAACCATTTTTAAACTTCTGTTTTGACTTTGTCAATATGGGATACTGAGTGTAGATTAATGAGCAAAAACTGAATTTCAACAACTCTAGAATTAGACTGCAGCATAACAATTGACAACAGTGAATACTTTCTGAATGTACTGTATAAGTTTGAGCTATCTGCCTTCTTGATAAGAAAGCTTTCTCCTATGGAATAATATAGTTTTCTTGAACAAAATATCATTAGGTCTGAATTTTACTAATTTGCCAAAAATCTATCACCACATAAAAAAACCCTCTAAGACTTTAAAGTTCTAAAAAAAAGGAAAAATGGTTGAAGGCTTACTAGAAAGTGCAATTTAGCATTTTAACCTAAGAACTAGACATTTAAGTCATTTTATCCTTTATGTTATATTGCAATACAAGTCCATATTTCCATACATAATTTAAGTCCTTTAATTTTAGTTCAGTTCATTTTATAAGTGAATCTTCCCCACGATTCCTTCCTTCCTCAGAAATGCTCACCAGATATCCTAATTCCAACTTCAAAAATCTATTCAGCACACAAGGCAATTGAATACAGGTAGAGCTCAGCTTACGACCACAATTGAGCCCAGAATTTATGTTGCTAAGTGATAAATTTGTTAAATGTTTTTTGCCCCATTTTACAACTTTTCTTGCCACATTTATTAAGCGAATCACTACAGTGGTTAAATTAGTAACATGGTTGTTAAGTGAACCTAGCTTGCTCATTGAGTTTGCTTGAAGCTCGCAAAAGATGATCACGTGATCTTAGGACACCGCAATCATCATAAATATGAACCAATTGTCAAGCATCCAAATGTAAATCACATGACCATGGGGATGCTACAAGGGTCATAGGTGTGAAAATTGCAACACCCTTGTGTATAGTCTAATATAAATAAATAACTTGCTCATGCCTAATTTTAGAATTCCCATGTTTAACTTTTCAAATAAGGTGTAGTATGCTTTATCACTTTCTAATTGCTATGTCTTATCTCTGTTGTGGTGGCTCACTGGCTAAGATGCTAAGCTTGTCAATTCTAAAGGTCGGCACCGCATAATGGAGTGAGCTCCCGTTACTTGTTCCAGCTTCTGCCAACCTAGCAGTTTGAAAGCATGTAAAAATGCCAGTAGAAAAATAGGGACCAATTTGGTGGGAAGGTAACAACGTTCCGTGCACCTTCGGCATTTAGTCATGCCGGCCACATGACCACAGAGACATCTTCAGACAGTGCTTTCTCTTTGGCTTTGTAACAGAGATGACCACTGCCCCCTAGAGCCAGAAATGACTAGCACCTATGTGCGAGGGGAACCTTTAGCTTTACCTTATCTCTGTTGCCAGAAGCATAATGGCTTCTTATTCCTTTCTTATCTGTCTATCTGTCCTTTTCACTTCTCTATAATGGTGAAACACTAACTTCCCTTCTAAAATGGTATTGGTTTAGTTTTCTAATAAGTACTTTCCAACACACTTTAGCCATTTTATCCTGCTGTTGATATACAAACCCATATTTCCTTAAGTACGTCTTCTAATCTTAGTCTTGTTTATTTTATAATAAATAAATCTTTAGGGGTAAGATCTGATACATCAGAACCAAAGTGCTTAAAGGGATTTATTTCAATGGCAACAATTAAAAGGTTTAAAACTGAGAAACATTTACAAAATAGGTTAATGAGCAATAGGATTCCATAGGTCTAAGTCACAGCAAGAATTTTTAAGAAGAAATACCTCAGGTTAATTTTTTTAATTGTATTTATTTATTTATTTATGTCAATTGCTTATAAGATAATAGGTATAAGTAAAAACATAGTTATGAACACATGGATACATATAAGAAAAATAAAATAAATAAAAGAAACAATAGGACAGGGATGGTAGGCACGTTGGTGCGCTTATGCACGCCCCCTACAGACCTCTTAGGAAAGGCATGATGTCATTAGTAGACAATCTAAGGTTAAAGTTTTTGGGATTTGGGGTATTATAATATAATATAATATAATATAATACCCAGAAATATATTAGTTTTCCACCTGCCTTACTCAGCCAAGCCATTGCAACTCAATACTGTCAGTTTGAGATAGACCAGAGCATTCACATACAACAATTTCTGTGTTCATTATACACAAGGCACTCAGGGTTGTTTAGCCATGTATTTTATCCATTGCTTTCAAGATTTTGAAGAGCCTATCTCACAGTGGGAATTAATATATAGCTTCTCTTAGTTGCACGAGGTAATTATACGACTCTCATCTCTAAGATGAAATTATAGTTATAAGTGGAATATCAGCAGCATCTGTTCAAAGGTTTTAGGCAATTTAGCCTTGGCCAGTAAGGATTGCTCAGCTCCAACTGACTGACAATATTTAATGTCTTTGTCTTCCATGATTTAGTATCAGAGGCCTGGAAAAAAGGTTTTCCAATTATGGGAGAGGATTCAAAACTAACAGAACAGAATTATTGTCAATTATAAAGTCAGTTGTGTTAAGGAGGATAGGCACCAAAGCAGAATGGTTAACATAGGCTTAGAAGACCTGCTTCAAACAGCAGTGAACTAAGTGGAGATAGTTTTGCTTTGCACATGTGTATCTGGAGGTTTGTAGATTTAAATCTCGGTTTGTATCAGATGACACAGTGGCCCAAAGGCAAATGTTTCTGTTTTACTGTCAACATTAAGCAAGTCCCAATATGTGAGGGGAGATCCATGCAGCTGTCTTGAAGAAGTATAAGGGGGGAAATGAAATTAAATATGCCCACCATTGAAGTGCGACAGTTTTGTCTTTTTTTGCTATTATTCTGCCCTGTGGGTGCTTTTTTAAGAAGGGAGTTTGCTATGGTTTGTGTTTCTGGTTTTCAAAACCCACATTTTAGTTAATTTATGTGGAGGGAAAAGATGAACTGTCTTGGGCCTATCGATTTTATCTACCAGAATTTGGTTGGATTTTCACAATATGATAGTTTAGGTTAAAATAGGGCTAAATAATGTATTATGCCATTGCATGTTTATGTAAAAACAGACATTGTGTTTTGTTGTTTCAAGAAACATACCAAGCTTTATTTGGAGGCTAAGGACTGTACTTCCAGGGGGGTGGGGCTTAATCCATTTTGGGAATGGCTACAAAGATTTGAAGTGGTATGCATAATAGGTATCTTAAGCATCTGAAAAGCCCAAGTCACCCATTTTGCTTCTGAAATCCTTCTACCCCAATGCATAAAATGACTTATTTTTGCCTCATTTACTTATGGGCAAAATTGCTATACATATGCAATATGTATATGCCTTTCAATTCACATTCAACTATTGACTGACACATACATTGAGTGATTTGTTTCTTCTTGCATTTCACCTAAAGCTAAACTTAAAAGGACTCCAACCGGTTGCAAAGTGATTTTGTTTATTATGTTCATCTCCATAGTTGATCAATCAGAATTTCCTCTTAAGGATGAGACACTTAAACATATTGTTTGCATTTTCTGCAAGCTGGCTATCCTTTGCTTGATCCTTTAAATTATTGCTTTATATTCAATCTTGATTATATTTTATTATTATATTTAATAAAATTATAATAGGGGCCAGTGTGGTACAGTGGACTAGGAATGGGAGTTTAGCCTACCTATAAGCATGGAAGCCAGCTAAAATTCTTGGATCAGACACTTCTTTTCAGCTTTAGACTGGAAAGACTAGAAAATTAAACTGTCTTAAACTGTCTACTTAGGACCTCACTCCATTCCTAAGAGGTCTGTAAGGGAATATGCATAAGCACACCAGCGTGCCCATTGTCCCTGTTTTACTGTTCCCATTTATCCATTTATTCATACTCATTGATTATGTATATACCTATACTTGCTTATACTTATATGTTTATATGTTATGTCCATACTTATACTTGTTTTCTCATACATGTTTGGCAAACAAAACAAACAAACAAACAAATAAATAAACAAATAAATAAATAAATAAATAAATAAATATTCTATCTATCAACAGCCCTGGAAATCTTTAAAGTCTTCAGTGAAGAGCCTTTCACACTAGACTAGAGGGATGGGGAAAAGGAGAGAGAAAGAATCATCCAAGTTATTCTTGCACAGTTGAAAGCCTGGGTCCTCCTAATGTATTTCCTAATGATCTGAAGGAGGAAAAGAAATAATGTGACTGACCTTAAGGTCTTTGTTAGTCTCAGTTAATTGGGCAATACACCACAGAATACTCAGAACTATTGTTCTCTGAGAGGAGCAATTTCATGTCTCATACATGCCCATGGGTTTTAAATTAATTGTAAATAGCCCAGTAATCAGAGTAAAACAAAGTAAAGCAACCTCCCCTTTAAGCTAGACATCATTGAACAAGAACATCTGTTCATTATTCCAGAAGCTCTAATGCCTTCTAAACACACACACACACACACACATTTATATTTGTGTGTATGTGTACACATATGAAACACTTTTAAGAAATGGAAAAAACTTATGAAAAAATCATGTTGAAATAGAACATTAGATAATCAATAGTACTTCAACACCTTGAGCAGGGCCAGTCTTTTGTTATTCTTCAAAGAAGACAACCTACAATAGACAAGACATATGTGAGAGGAAAGGAAACTTGGAATTAGAAACATGGGAAAAATTTTCTTGTGAAGACATCTTTGGAGTAAAAAGGAGGTAATCAAACCAAGTCCTCAGCAGGGTTTAATAAAACATCAGAGAGTCTATTCTTCAATCATCACTGAATGCAACTATCATTATAATTCCAAGCCATTGAGCCAAACAGTTCTCTCAGCTTGTGTAAATAGCTGTTGCTCCCATTGGTTTTAAGAAGGGCTGGTACTAGTTAGGGATTGGGTTTATTTCACAAGTTATTATGAAAGTGGGAATAATCTTTTTTTCTCCATCTTTTTAAAAGTAAAAAGTAGGCTTGAACATTGATCAAGTAAGACACCTTTATATATATAAAGAAAGGTGATACTGAAATTTATTTCTAAAAATTATAGTTGCAGTTTTAAATGCTGAAGTTAGGGATGTTCAAAAGAAATTTGGGGTGTATTTTTCTGAGGATGATGGGGAGTGTGGGAGAATATATTTTACTACAGTAACATTTTGGAATAACAGCAAACAAATCAAAGAGATTCTCGTATCATGCCACCCATTGTCTTTTCTGCAGTAATTCTTAAGAAATTTCTCCTTCTCCTTCTTTATACTGACATCTTTTTAGAGATTGGTTTGTATATGTGTTTTTGTTTTTAATTTTCGAACATATTTTAGACAGTTCCAATCTGATGAGATATGAAGAGCTTTTAATGGAATTTATATTTAGATAACAAAATAGAACAAATCCTACTATTAAATGAAGACACATTATTTAAAGAGAATTGTGAATAATGTAGGTATTTTCACTTTATTAGAATAAAAATGAAGTGGCCTATCAAAGCCAACTTATGATTGTTAAAGAAGGATTGGCCAAGTAACTTGTTAGTCTACAAATACTTGGCCAATTTACAAAGTCAACATTTGATCAAATTATGTCCACATCAAATGTGGTCACATTAATTACATACTTCGCATTTTTGCACAATTATATCAAGATTCAGGTATGGTAGTATTGTGGCTTCTACTGAACACCCAAAGATTTCAATCTTACCATACAAGTGAATAAAATGCAGAATAATAATCATAGCAATTAGTAGAATAATGCCAGACAGTTATAATAGTACCTGTTGAAATTCTAATGCCAAAAAGTTTTTCACTCTCCTGTATCTTCACTTCACTGCAGAAACAATAACTCCATATGGCGTATAGAACTATATTACCAAGGACCACACACTTAAGCAGTGGCACTCACTTATTAGAATAATTAGAAATTAGAAAATGAATTGTGTGTAATTTGCAGCATGATGTGAATTTTATATCCTGCAATGAGGTAAAAGATGCTGCCTCTCTTCTCTTCTTGATAGACCATTCATCTAACCATCCAACTTGAATCAGCTTCGTGCAGAACAATGCCATGCTATGTATTAAAGGTTCAAGAATTTTGGGTCAGTTCTCTGTGTACACGAGACAGAATTAAAATATCTATGATAGAAATTAATTCCAGGATGGGGAAAAATTAACTTAAAATTTAGTACTTTGTGTGGTGTATGTTAATCCAAGTAAAACGACTGTCAGAGATGGGAAGAGTTGCCACAAAAAAATTAAAACACAAAAACAAATGCCTATCCCTCCACCCCACCCCCCACACACAATCCCTTGAGATCCACTTCTTAAAATAGATAATTGAGTTTATGAGCTACCCAGAATTGCTGAAGAATATGGCCATATAAATATGATAAAGAAATAAAAACACTGTAGCATAACTGACCCTACAAATAAAGAAATCAACTTGCCATAAGAATAATTACTATTGCCAAAAAGAATCTGACCCATACTGGGTAGTGGTTTGGACAAAATGTGTCATTGAAGTTAAAATTCACTATTCTATTTTGTTACTAATAAATAGAACAAAAGTTGGATGTTGATAAATATTCCCTGTAGGGAATAATATTGCAACAGATGGTCTCCAAATATGTGACTTATGTAAAATGCATCACATGACAGGCCTTTTAATAATAAAATCTTAACTAAAGAAAATAGGCACACTACAATTATAGACCCTAATTGCCAGCATGGTTACAATAGAACATTTTTGAACATTAAATTGAACGAAAAAAAAATGTTAATGAACCCAGTACCTGGTTAAATGGTGTGTGACAGAGAGCAATAGTATATTTTTCTAAGAATCCTTCAAAGCATAATCTGCCAACCTCACTTAAATGAGTTAACTAAAATATCTTCTTTGTAATTCTTGCTTCATTTTTCTTATTCATTTTAATCAAGCCGCCAACTGCTCTGAAAATAACAGCAAATATTGCTATTTACATGTGCTTCAATTAGTGAGACACATTGAACTTAGCAATCTAACAGTTCACACGTTAGTTGGGAGAGCATCATTCATTTGGAAGACTAGGTTTTGCACTGATATACTGGATTGGATCTAGTCTTAGGGCTTACCCTCACCTCCCTTTTACTGCAAAATAATTTACTAATAGCTTTTAAGAAACATACCTCCATGAAATTGCTACCTTTTGGAGGTAGCTTGAAATCATCTTTAGGTGTTCTCTTGTAAAACTGGTGTTTTGCCACTTCTCTTGATGCAAGTCGTGCTTTAGGGACAATCAATATTTTGATAGTAAGACTGGAGATGACATGAAAAGGGGCATAGAATTTGTCCACCTGCTGAAGGCATGGACCTTTCACAACCAGCACTGACTTTTTAAACTCTTTTGATTAGGGCACCAAGAGACACTGAACACTGAAATGAGCCTTGCTCATTTTTCTGACAAACCAATTCAAAGTAGACCTTTTTTAAATATAGAACAAATGCTAGTCTTCCATGAGATCAGCACACCCATGTTGAAGCAAACAAGTGTGGAAAAGGAAAGACAGTATATTACTTAGCTGCTACAAGATCACACAGACTAACTTCAAACAAAAGTAAACAAAATAAAAACAATGGTGCATTGGGGATTGGCAAGAGATACTAGTGCGATCACAGAATAGGCAAAGAAAAATAATTGCTGATAAGAAAAAAAAAAAGTCAGGATAGTAGCCATTGTAGTACCTGGAACAGCAGAATAGAAAAGAAAGAAGAAAAATAACAAAATACAAAGATCTGCAAATAGAAGTATAACAAATGTGGCAAAAGAAAGAAAAGATAATACCAATAGTAACAGGTCTCTAAGGTGCAGTCCCAAAATATCTGAAACACCATTTGAATCACCATCAATCAATTGCAAAAGGCAGCTTTACTTAGAACAGCTTACACCCTGAAACATACCTTTAACACTATCGAACAAAAATATCCTTGAGAAGGACTTGATAAATGGACAAAAATGGTAAATCCAGTCTAACCATCTGGCTGACTGTGCAACCAACAGTAATAATACCTATTTTAAATGTACATGCTGTTCTGCTCCCAGTATCTGGATGGTTATTCAAGACAGCATTCTTAATGGTAATATATAACACGACTCATTAGGCTGGATATATGAAGGAATCTAAAATGAGATCAAAGCTTTACAATTTCTAACTTAAAGTTCATTTTTGCCATGCTGGAATTTTAACACTAATGTGACTTAATGCCTAATTTTCTGTAAGTGCAGTTCAAAATGAAGCTAATATTGGTCCTGACTATAATGCAAAGATTGCACAATGCTGTGGTGAAATACGCTAATTTCTCATCCCAGGAGGTGTTGAAACTAATCTATTATTTTTGACTCAGATTCATCTTACATTAAAAATATCAGCCACTTCATTAAACAGGGTTCTTATCAAATGAATTGTGTGCATTGAAACTGAGGAGAGGATGAGCTGAGAAACAATAGATTCATAATATTACATAGGCAACTACCCAGTAGGATAGTCTGACAGCTTTTCTTAGACATTTACTGCAGTGCAGGTATAAAGAGATCAACATGTTGACCAATTAAACCAAACATTAGGGTGTAAAAAATTTGGCCCTGAATGAAATAAGCAGCTGCTGAGTTATTATATTTCAACATGCTCAAAAGTGGTTGTGTTTTAAATGCCAAATAGACAGGTGGACTCTGGTCTGCAAAGCTATATCCCACACCGACACATTTCTTATTGGATCTCCAGAGGTTGTAGTAACATGCTGGCAAATGTACAAGGTTAATTGAAGGTTCTGTTTCACATGAAGAAATGAGGTGAAACTGAGGAAGTGTCTACACTTAATGTTTGAGCTGCTCATGTTGTCTTGATACCACAACATGGTATCTTGATAGAACACGAGCAGCTATCTTGATAGTTTTTTTTTTTAAAAAAAAATCAAAGATCTGTCCAGACTGAGACACTTTAACAACAAGTTGCAAGATATTCAAATTGAAACCCTAGGCATCCTTCCATTAGACAACTTACAGTATCTGCTGTTAGGCCATCTACCTACTTCTTTCAAAAAAGCAAATTGTAATTGCTTTTCCTCCTCTGTCGATTCTTCCTGGATTCACCCATGGACAAAGGTTTTAAACCAGAGGTGGTATTCAGCAGGTTCTGACCAGTTCTGGAGAACCTGTAGTGGAAATTTTGAGTAGTTCGGAGAACTGGCAAATACCACCTTTGACTGGAGATTTTACAATATCCTTCCCCTGCCATGCCCACCAAGCCGTGCCCATAGAACTGGTAGTAAAAAAAATTGAATCCCACCACTGATTTAAACACACACAAAGAAACACACAAACACAGAGATAAAGCTTAAACTTTGAAGTGCATATGTCTCTTAATAATAGCCTTTTCTAAGGGCCTTGTAAGTGAAAGTTTGCTCATTTAAAATTTTGCAAAAACAGTATGCATGTATATATACATGTATACACTATGCATGTATACACACACGCACACCTACAAAGACATACATATACACACAGTTATTTCCAGCCTGCCTTTTTCGTTGTGATTTATTTTTAATAGACTCAGTGCTTTTGCTTCACCATTTTTTCAGATGCCCAAAAGTTATTTGGAAGCTGTGAGTGAAACCTTCTCTTAGGTTACTGGAGTAAAAAATGGATGATGGGCCCAACAAGCAGCACAAGACAGACCTGAGTCGCCATTTAATTTTATATCAGTATAGAAGATAGTTATTTGGAGAGGAAGCAGAATGAAATATGTAGCACAATGATTTCAACCTCAGTGTCTTTAAGGTAAGTAAATCTCAACTCTCAGCACTCCTTAGAGGTAACACATGTCTCTTTGTCCCCCCTCATCAGGCAGTGGGTGGAGACTGGGGAAAACTTATGGGGAGCTCTCACTGCTGGTCCCAGTTATGGCTACCAAATAGCAGGGCAATCCTTCATAAGTGAGTTATGTAAAAAAAAAAAAACCTGAAGTGGTAAGCAATTGTAAAATATATTACTGTAGTCAGAATGCTCTGTGTTAAGCTAGTAGGATAATGGTTTCCCCACCCCTTCAGAATTAAGCCTAAATAAGTCAAAACTATATAATACTAAGAAAAAACATCAACTAAATGTTAAGTAAGGCTGTTTTGAATCTAAGTATGTTGTGCTCCAAATATGTTTATTGGTATTTATTTAACTTGATATATTAGAAAATGTTCTACTCTGCATAAGAAAGATTCTCTTTGTCACAAAGACTATTTCATCCTCTTCATATATTGCATTAAAAACAGTGGTGGGGTTCAATTTTTTTTTACTACTGGTTCTGTGGGCATGGCTTGATGAGAGTGTCAGGGGAAAGATACTGTAAAATCTCCAGTCAGACGTGGTATCTGTCAGTTCTCCGAACTACTCAAAATTTCCGCTACCGGTTCTTCAGAACTGGTCAGAACCTGAATACCATCTCTGATTAAAAAGCATATGTCAGACACAAATAGGAATCCAGTAGTCCCTTAATATATGTATTGCCTATTTCATTCTTATTGCATTTGGGATGGGGAAGAGAGAATTTCCATAAACAGCAAGTAAAAGGTAGAGATTAAGTGGAGATTAACAGAGATGAGCTGTTGCTACAAACAAAAAGATTAGACAATTTGGAGCCAGTGAAGGACAATAGAATTAAGGACCTCCTGCCAGGGAGGGAGAGATCCTTTTCCTCAAGGAACTAAGGTAAAAAGTGAAACTTGGGAGTTTAAGAAAGGGAAGATACCTGGGAGAAAGAAAGCAGAATAAAAGTACTTCCTATAAGATTATGAAAGAAGGGAGGGAAAGAAGGGGTCAGCTTGAAGAGATTAAAAACAAAATCACAATTACAACAAAAGCTAGGAGGATTCCTTGACTCTTATTTAAGAAGTAAGCAAGGGGTGAAAAAAGAGAAAACATGAAGGTATTCATCCTGCATCATTCTTTAACTATCAGAAGTAGCTTGAGACTGCAAAAGAATTAATAGTATAAGCTGGCTGAGTTTTGGCAGTGGAAAGAGAGGGCAATTGGCAGGTTTTCATACTCAGGAAATCACCCAGTGAATCAACTGGGGGAAGATCAACACTTGAAGAGCCCAGAGGAGAAGCAGATTGAAGCAAATAGGCCAGGATGAAGGAGGTCTGACTCAAAAGGAAAGATCAAACAGCCATGTGGTAGAGAGTGAGAAAACTGCCTCACGCTTATTTGACTTCTTGGGCGTTTGGGGAAATTTAGGTAGAATCAAATTTGTTTAATCATATACTGTGCCTCTGAATGCACCATGCCTTGAAGGAATCAGTCTCTGTAAGTAAGTGAGGGATGATGGTTACCAACAGAAGAAAATACTTGTAAATCAGGTTGAACTGTGGAGCTCTCTGAGCTTAGTTGTTTTCTTGCAGACATTTCATTTCCCAACTTATCCCAACCATCATCTGTGCTAGAAGGGTTTGCTCTCTGTTTATATACAAGTGCCCTGTCAGTGTTAATCTCTGAATTCCTTGATTGGGGGACTATTTATTTCTTCCTAATCTAGTTCTCCATCACTACAGTGGTCTGTCATTGGAGGCTTTCAAAAAAAGAGACTGGACAACCATTTTATCGGAAATGGTATAGGCAGGGTCTCCTATTCAAGCAGCGGTTAGACTAGGTCCTTTCCAATTCTATTATATTAGGTTCTAGTATTAAACTTGGTGTTAATATTTGCTTATCTGAGTGTCAATTGCTGGCAAGGGTGTATTGTGGCATTTTATCATCTAGATTGTCTCTTTTGAAAGATATGTAGATGTTATTTATTGCTGTGTTCCTGTTGATAGCTGATTTTTCTGAGTGCCCGGCTTCCAGGAATTCTCTAGCATTTTGGACTTATCTTGATCTAAGATGCTCAAAATTTCCAGATTAAAACTATGGTGAAGTCTGTCTATGTGTTGTGTGATTGTGTCTTCTGACTGTTAGTTGATGTTAATGGATGCACTCTGCTGATCTTCTGCCTGTCTGCCCTACTTAGTGGCTGTTACAGTCCTTATACTATGTTTTCTTCTGGGACTACTGGATCTTTTGTTGGAAGATATTGTATCAATCTGTTTCCTTTTCCTGATGTTCAGTATTATTGCGATGTATTTGTGCTCATCTAAATAGCATTCTTACCAGCTTCTCTTGTGGGAGCCTAGGTTGTTACTTTGGTAATGGAGCATTTGGTTAGTGTGGGTGGTTTTATGATAGACTTGTGTTTTTAATTTGCCTCTGCCAATGAGGACATCCAGGACGGGTAGAATGTTGCTGCTTCCTTCTCTTGTGCATGTTATTCTTTTGAAGATGTTGATATAATGGAATTTCTCAGCAAGTCCTCTCTATTGTACATAAGGACATTCATCTCATTGAATTTATTTATTGAACTGCCTAATTAATTGGGTTCCCAAAGCTAACATCCAATCAAAAGTTTAACAGTCCCAAATTTTAGTGAAATAGCATATGGAAAAATCCAAAACAAAAATGATACAAAAAACTGAAATGACAATGATTACCAAATATCTGAGAGGTTACTCACAGGTTTCTCACAGAGGGGGTGAACTGAAAGTAGTAGAACTTGAAGAAGTGGATAAATTGACTTGTTTGGTTAGAGCACAGGGGTCAAACGTGATCATGTGATATCATGTGACATAACTTTGGCATTTGCAGAGCTGGGGTGGGCGTGGGCTGCATGTGATACATCCAGCCCATAGGCTACCAGTTTGACACCTGGGTTAGAGGGAATACCTATTTTTTTTTATAGACTGTATGTCCTTTAACTTTTTGCTGAAAATTGATAAACATGAACTGGTAATTTCTAGATTTACAGATTAAAATGGGCTGCATAAGGAAATTACATTTATATAATTTTGAAGGAGCCGGAAATGACATCAAGCTGTTTTAAAGAAGAGTGGAAGTTGCCTTGGGTATCTTCCCCCCTCCTTTCATTTTCTATTGTTTTCAACTGTTTTCTGTGTCTTTTGTTTAATTTTTAACTTCGTAAAAATAAATTTAAATGTTAAAAAACACTAAATGTCTGAAAGGTTTCTGAAAAAGAATCACAATTTTCACAAGATGATCATGAAGGAGATTAATTTCTAGAGACAAGCAATTCTAAAATCATTGGTGTCCACCAAATTTCCCAGTTTCCTCTTGTCACTTCACAAAAGCAGGGACACCTGAAATAGATCAAGTCTGGTCGAAGGTGGTCCTGAAGAGTTCAACAGCTTAGTGTTGATTATTTTTCTACCTGGGTGAACAATTGTTTATATCTATATTGTATTCCTCTAACGCTACTAGTGAAACCATTCTATTTATAAACAATGAAGTTTTTCTTATTGGATGTCAAAAGAAAATGACCCTTTATGATTATTTCTGATAGTTAATGATATAACAGCAGATCTTGTTAAAAGATCTGGAGAGAGAATGTTTGAGTATTTCAGGGGTGACAACTAAGTTAAAAAAATTAGCTACCAATTTGGAAGTATTTTTTTGTTTAAGTTTAATACATGATGTATCATCATTGAGTTTATATGTGTGGTTCTGCAGTTAACTGGCATAATTATAGTAGCAATAAGAACAGTAGATCTCAAATTTGTTCTGAAAAACAATAAGGAGATTTTCTTATTACAAAAACAGAAGGCTAAGCAATAAAGGGGATCTGCCTCAAAACAGCTGCTATTATTAGATATCTAGATCAAACATTTATCTGAAGACAGCTTTAACAAATTGTAAATGTATGAGATGGTCCACTCAGTCTTAAGACTACAAAATCTGGCAGAAAAATCCAAATAACAATTAGGTAGCAGAGAGTTACTGTACATAAAATAGTGCACCTTCTAGTGATCATAAGAATATCTGAAACTGAGGTCTCATAGACCTAAACAAGTCATGTTTACAATTAACACAATTACAATATTACCATAGTACAGCAAAATGTCCTTTTTGGTGGTAGAGGGAGCAAAATTTCATTCTTGCATTGTCAACTGCTGTTCTTGTGTTCAGAAAACTATGAAGTCAATGGGATTTTAGAGATGAGCCAACCTCACTTTTCTTATAATAAGAAAACTTAAGACATAGACTCCCTTGAAAGCTTGCTCTCCATTCTTCTTCCTTGTTTTGCATTTAGTATGCTTTAGGTATGTTTTTATAAACATTTGAAAACCATTGCTATTTTTTTAAAAAATCTAGAATAAAAATTCTCCAGCTGCCATTAATGAAATGAAATCATACTACAAACAAATGCAATGAGGCAAGGTCCCTCTAGTATACCTTTTTCAATCCTTCCTTGTTCACTTGGAAAGAGTGATGAGAAATTTGGAGCACTGGAAGTATTGCAATGCTGATGCAGGTTTACCTTGCTTCTGAGGTAAAGCCAGTTGTTATATGGAAAAGCCTTGAGAATGGCTTTATGTTATAAAATTCAGGATAAAAATATAGAAATGAAAGCTACTTGGTTCCAGACCTATGTATTAATGCAAGGAGTAATAATCATGGCTTAAACATTAGTACCATAAGAAACCCTTGAACTTGGCACAATTGACAGAGAGCTTCATAGCTGAGCATTGAAAGGCAGGTGCTGGAAATGAACAAGTTTTGGAGGCCTCTCTTTGAAGAACGAGATGCCACTAAGTATTTCTTACTTCTTGGCCATGATCCAACACACAGCTTTGTGAACTGAAGTCCCATTACATTTCAGATCTCCTAAGAACTTGCTGGGTTCCAATGCTTGCATTTGATCCCATTTGCTTGAAAGCAGGGTAATTATTATATTCATTTATGGAAACTAATAAATGATAAATGGCAGGTGGCTGATGAGATATGATTAATATGAATAGAAGGCAGGGTATTATTAAAAACAATAACAAGCATACTGAAGGAAGCTCCAGAAAGCCAGCAAAAGAAGCTGCCTTCAGGATGACAATAGTCAAGAGAGTTCTTTATGTTTTGACAAAAGCTTTTCTGATCTTAAGAATTTTTGAGTTGAAAGATTGATTTGAGCTGCAGATGCTCAACTTGCCTCTTACAGTAGAAGCAATTTGCACATCCTTAATCCCCTTAGAATGATTTAGAAGAATTAATGTGATTCAAGCCCATAAAGGCATTTTTGGCACGCAAATTGAGCACATTATTTTTATGGAATATTATATTGCCAGTTAGGAAAAAGGGAGGGGAAAAGGGAGGGACAGCTGCTCCTCCTTCAGTCTCCTTTCCTTTTTCTCCCACATGTGTTTTCTTTCTTTTTCTTTAAAAACCACAGATTCTGAAAATATTGATAGGCGGAAATAGTAATGTTTATGAACCATACATGTACATTGATAGGAGAAGAAAAAAATAGCAGCTGGTAACAAAAAAATGGGAGAAAAGAAAAGATAATCTAACAATGACTTTTCTATAGTAACTGCAAATATAAAATTGGACTTATTTTATCACAGAAATGATGTTAGTAACTGAGGACAACTTTCTTTGTTGTGGAACTGGAAAGAAGTATAACTCAACATTCTCTCAGCAGCTGAACAACTAATACAATTAGTTGTACACATAGCTCAGCAGCCAGAATTGTCCACACTATTTAGGGAAATGTACCATTCAAGAGTATGTGTGTTCTGATTGTACACAAAATCTGTAAAAATATACTAAAGACCCCTACCTGATTAAATTAGTTATTTACCAAAAAAGTTGTTTACATGTTGTAGGGAGAAAGCCAATGACCTTTTCATCTGGAGCACTATTTGATGCCTTTCTACTTCTCACAAAATTGAAAGTCATAAGATAGACAGTGTCATAAAAATAAGTAGCTGGTTCTTCCTAAAATGAAAGCAATGCAGCTGGACAACTAAATGATATCTGTAAGGAAGCTTTGTTAAGGGAAACCTAATAATAATCCCTAAAAGATGGCATAAAAAGAATGTAACAAAAATATACGTCTCTTTTTAATCAGGATTGTGCTCTCCCCCAAATCCAAAAACCTTCTGCCTCCTTTTTCCACAGCTAGTTAAGATAGGTAATTGAGAAAAATGGTCTGGCCCAACAGCTTAATTCAAAGAAGCAAAGAGTTTACTCTGGAAAGAGATCGAACTGAAATCTTCACTAACCTCTGATCTTTGCAGTCTAACCTTCCAAATAAGTAAAAGCAGAATGCTGCTAAGTATACTATACTGAGTGAGAACCTGTAAAGATAACAGTGGACTATGATAAATGTTGGTTTAGGTGGATTTGGATACAGGGGAGCCTCATCTATTTTTCCTTGGAATAGATAATAAAATGAAAATACTGGATGAGCATCCTGTAAATTGTAAAGTCTCCTTCCACTTAGGCTAGCTCTCTGGTGACTTCATAGACAAATTTGTGTATTTGTTTGATTTCCCATATCCTCCCAGGAGTTTTACAGGTAATATTCTCTAGGATTTTTTCAACTTTCTAGGATATAATCCTGATGACTTTCTACCCATTATTAACCAACATTGTTTAGCTTTTCCTTTCAGCCACATTAAGGCAGGAGCTTCCTACAAGATTGGACCTGGTTAGTCTATGTATGGGAGACCAATAAACTAAAATTTGGGAAAAAAATCTTGGGAAGTAATGAATGACAGGCCACTTCCAGAGGTGGTATTCAGCTGGTTCAGACTTGTTCTGGTGTACCGGTAGTGAAAATTTTGAGTAGTTCAGAGAACCGGCAATACCACCTCTGGCTGGCCCTGCCCACTTGCCCTCACTGTTACCTCTCCTATATTTCCTTGTTTTTTTAGCTCAGCTGATTTGCACAACAGAGCAGATTTCCATGCCTCAGCTGAGCTAAAAAACATATCAACTCACCAGCATTGACACAGACGGTGGTCTTTGAGCCTTGCGCACGCACATGAAGCGCGCTGTCATAGAATTTGGAAACTCACCACTGGCCACTTCTATATTGTTACCAAGTAAAAAGGCTGGGAGATATGTTGAGAAAGTTTTCTGGAATTCAGCTTATCTCAGAGAAGACTATTCTTTACCAACAACTTCTATTTGTAACAATAATCTAATGTGGCAGGGGTTTTTCCTCCTTAAAAAATGGACCTTCAAAGGCCATCAAGTACTATTGCTGCAAATACTGTGCATTTTCACAGCTAAATATATTTAAAAATGGGGAATTTTTTTCTTATTCAGATTTCCAGAGTCCATTTGCCAAGTGAAATTAACACAAGGCATCACAGCCATTGTTAGTCTGCCAAAGTTGATTAGCTTGTGGCTCTCTTCTTGGAATGCGCTCCTTAACTTTGTGAGGCTAGGTTTGCCCATAATTTTAGCTCAAGTCAAATAGAAATCAAATGACCCAGTTAAAACTCAGAACCAACATCTGTCATGGCCGGGGGCATATTTGATATTCATTTATTTGGAAAAAAACAATTCATTGTCACAATACTATTGTGATAGTGTACTAATATATTGTTATCTTTTAGGATGGAATTAAAATACAGAAAGACTAGGGAAGCAATAGCTTAATGGCTCACAATTAAGATAAACATTTCCAGTTCTTCAATTGTTTATGTGGGTCACAATGCAGTAAAGAGTATGCCATGATATTAGCTCTTAGTTGGAATATCAACTCTTATCAGATTAATTTAAGTACAAAGACCCATGCATACAATTGGGCTGCATAGCACACCAACATTACTACATGACAAAAGTGGGTGTGGACGTGCATTAATGAGTTTTCAAAAAGTCAGTATCTCTGAGTTACATTAAAATAACCTTTGGGCTTATGCTTTTTGCACCATGATAAAAGTCATTAACTCAAGTTAGATGTAGAAGCAAGTCATTTTAAAGTTCATTCTGACAGCTGGAATTAAAACCGGAAAATATCAACATCAAAATAAAACTCCAATCCTAAACAATATTATTAAGGGATGCATGATTGGCTTTGTCTATGTGTGCTATTTAAAATTGATCCCTTTAACTTGGTTTTTAAGTCAGTGTTTTATAAATATGCATCTTTTTTACAGTACTGTTTAGATTGGTTGTCTCAGCTTTATGAATAATGTTTATTTTAAATTTATTAACTGTAGATGCGGCTCATTGACTTTTTGACACAGACTTGGATCAAGGCCAAATATATTTATAGCAGACTAAATGTATTTGAAATCCTTTTTATTTCATTGGATATGTGTATCTAAGTACAACCATGTTCAAACTGAACATTTTAAGGAATGGAAGGATTTATACTCCTTGCAGACAGCATTCTTTTAGCAAGTTATTGATGCCGCCTGGAGATTTACCTGAGTCCCTTCAACAGTTCCCAAAAGGCTCCGCACCAGGGGTGGGATTCAACCGGTGTTACTACTGGTTTGGTGAGAGTGTGTTTTGCGTACACGCGCTTCTCGTGCACACACACCTGAAGTGCGCTGCACGTGTGTGTGCGGCATTTGCAAAAAAGCCTCAGCTGTGCCACCCAGGCAGCTGACAAGTGCTGCGTGCAGGCGCACAGCATTTGAAAATCCTCTTCTGTCCTGTTTTTTCAACCTCAGCTGTGCCGCGCAAAGCAGCTGAAGTTGACAAAGCAGGAAATAAAGGACAGCCAAGAGCCTGGGCAGGCGGGTGGGCCAGACAACCAAAAGGTCATCTCAATGAACCAGTTTGGTGTCTGCTGTTCTTCAGAACTACCAGTTCTATAGAACCAGCAGACCGGCTGAACCGGCAGTATCCTACCCCTGCTCCACACCCATTTGCACTACCCAGGTGACCCTGATAACACAGATAAAGCTCAAAGTGGCCTCAACAACTTGCTAAAAGAATGCAAATGACCAGCTGTCTGTCTGTCTGTCTGCAGGGAGAATAAATCCTTCCATTCCCCACCATCCCAGTCAGAGGTGAAGAAGCTTCTTGGATGAGAAGTGAAATTTTCTCAAAGAAAAACCAGAAAGTCCAGTTGCATCTTGAAAAAGTACCTTTGGGACAAAGCTTCACTTTGGTTAAGCTTAACACCTGGTGTTTCCCAGATATACCTGGATCTACAATATGTGCATGAATGTGTGTCGGCTTTTCTGGCAATAGTGCTGAAGTGGTTTATTATTGCTTTCTTCTAGAAACTCCAACCGACATCCCTAGGATTTCTTAATCATCCAAATACTAATCAGATCCAACTCTTTTATTTCTTTCAAGAGTAACTAAGGTCAGCTAGAAATTACAACCTACTTTTGATCTCATCGATCAAGATTGATTGTAATTCTCAGGTAGTTTTACATAGCAATATAGAAAGCTATAGTGATATCACTATACTTATATTCTTGCATTGACCCTCTGGTTGATCACTGAGGCATAGGAAGCTGATGTAGACAGGCCTTTAGGTTCTTTGTAAAACTTATTACAGTCCTTCTAAAATTGTCACTAACCTTCTCTTGCAAACCAGAGAGGTGACAAGAAATGACAACATATCAATCCAAAAAGACTGAGATCCAAATATACTATTTCACTGCTTGCTTAGATTCAGTGCATCTCCATCTGACTGCTAAATGCATCACTGAATGCCCTGCTTAAAGTTTCCCCTCCCTTTCATTTAAAAACAAACAATTGAGGGCCTTTTTCAGGTGAACAAGCAGGGAACATGGTGTAACTGTTTCCACATTGTCATTTTTCATGTTAAAAATTGATGTGCTTCTGTTTGTCTCTGAAGCATAACAAACTAATGCTTGGTTAGTACTCAGCATAAGAAATGTATGCAACGTGCACTCCAGATGAATACAGTAGGCAAAACTGTATTTGTATTTTCGTATTTATTTGATTTGTCAATTGTTCACAAGACACAGGTACAAGAATAAATATAGTTTTGAATACATGAGATAGATACTTAAAAGAGAAGTAAAAAAACAATAGGACAGGGATGGTAGGTGAGGTCAATAGTAGACAGTTAAAGTTTTGGGTTAAAGGTCTTGACTATTTAGCTTGTATTTTATTTTCTGATTTTTTCTGCCAATATGTAAGACAGAGCATTTATTTGTTGAGATTTGAAGCTGCCATTTCTTTGACCATTCTGACACATAGTCAAGATCTTTTTGGAGGGTAGTAGTATTGTCTGTGGTGTTGAATAGCTTTACATCATTAGCAAAGAGAATGCAATTGCTCTTAATAAGATCACAGAGGTCATTTATATAGAGTATGAAGAGAGTTGGTCCTAAAACACTGCCTTGGGGGACACCACTATTGACAGGTACAGAATTTGATAGGATGCTCCCAATTTTGACCATTTGTTGTCTATTTGACAGGAATGCTTCTATCCAGTTATGTAGGTGTCCAGAGATACCATAAGATTTTAGTTTTAGTAGTAGTTTGTTGTGTACCGCTGAATCAAAGGTTTTACAGAAGTCTATGTAGATTGCGTCTATTGCTTTGCTCTGGTCGAGTTGTGTAGTCCATATATTTTTGCAGTGTAAAAGTTGCAGATTACAGGATTTTCAAAAAATTTTCTGAAACCAAATTGTTTATTAGAGAGTAGGTTGTTTGTCTCTAAGTGGAGGATAATGGATTGGTTAATAATTGATTCCATGACTTTACAGGAGACGCAGCATAATGAGATTGGTCTGTAATTTTCAACTAGGTTGTGGTCTCCCTTTTTGAAGATGGGGATGACTGTGGCTTGTGACCATAGTTTTGGCAAGAAGCTGGTCCTGAAAGATTTTTCAAAGATTATGCTTAGAGGTTTGGCTATGGCAGTGGATAGCTTTTTTAAGAAGTAGGCACGTATTCTGTCCGATCCAATAGATAGGGATGGTTTTAGATTGCGCAGTGCTTTTTCAACAATGTCTTCTGTAAAATCGATATGTATTAGATCATTGTAGTTGTCTGTCGTTTGACTAGGAAGTACTGACTTGATCCATTGCTGTTTACAAATACTGAGCCAAAGAATGTGTTAAAAAGGTTTGCTTTGATGGTGTCGTTGTTGCGGTCTTTGCCATTAAGTCCTTTCAGGGGTGGGATGGACCTTGAGTCTTTTGGTTTTTTGTTTACAAAATTGTAGAAAGTGCGGGTGGAATTTGTCCATAGAAAGTTTTCCTCTTGTTTAATGTGATAATTAGTGCATTCAGTTTTTATCTGGTGGAATAGATTTTTGTATTGGCTTTTGAAGTTGGCAACATGACCAGATTTGTTTTTTCTCCAAAGTGATCTCTGTTTTAGATTGAAGCTTCCTTATTGTTATGGCTAATCTGTTTTCCTGGTTTTGGGAGTTGTTATTGGTACATATAGTTTGATGGCTCTTTTGATTTCTAGTAAGTATATGTTGGAATGGTCTTCAACAGTATTGCATCCAGTGAATAGAAATTGCCAATCAAGGGAAGAGAGATCATTGATTATAATGATGAGGTGATGAGATTGAGGTAATTGTTAAGCCTAGTATTGTTGGTTACTAATTGTTCCAGTCCCAGATTTGTTACAGCATTGTAGAAGGTTGCATGTATGGGTTCAGTTGTACATTCGTTTAGGGTCCAGTTAATATGAGGTAGATTGAAGTCACCAAGAAAGATAAAAGTGTGTGTGGGCAGGATGCTGCCCATGTTAGTAGTGTATTTAGCTTGTTTACATGTTCGATGTGATAATCAGGGGCTCTGTAACATAGTAAGAACCGAAATGCGATATTTAAGGTGAGTTCACAGATAATGGTCTCAGGAAGAGCAAGCTCTTGAGTAACTTGGTTGTTTTTTAGATGTAGGGACTTTTTACAGAAGATAGCCACCCCACCTCCTCTAAAGATTTCACGATCGGATCAGTAAACATGATAGTCTCTTACTGAGGTAATGGAGTCAGGGAGAGATGCATTTCACAGACAAATATGATGTCAAATTTAGCCATATTTAGTAAGAGGAGAAATTCAGGTATTTTATTTACAAGGCTTCTTGCATTAAGTAGCTTGCATTTAAGGCCAGTTGTAGTTTGAATTGAGGTAGTTGGGGGTGTGCGTACCTAGTCTTGGGTGAGGGTGGATTGGTTGAAGAAGGTTTGGATGCTGAGTTGTGGGTTGTGTGACTTTCTTTTGATACAGTCTAGACGGTAATCCCAAGAACATTTTTTCTGGTTGAAGTTGCTGAATCAGCCTGATGGAATTCTGTTTTCCAATGTGGTATGCACATTTCATACAATATATTGACCAAAGAGAAGAAAAACTGCAAGACCAATTCCATGTCAGTTCAATTAGTACCTTTTAGATCTATGACAGACTAAAATATAAAAACACTGATGTAGAGTCAGCTATTGTCAACTAAATTAAACCCATTCCATTTTAATGTTGCCCACTAATTAAATTTTGAAGAGCTAGGAAGCATTTTATAAGCTACTCCTTTCCCACACAGTCTGCAAAAAAGAAAAAAAAGATTATATGAATCAATTGCAAACCTGAACTTGACAGACCAAACTCACCCTACCTCACCCTTTAAAGCTAATGAATACATGATGAAATAAAGCATTGGTCTGTCTACCACGGATTATGCAGGATCAGTTATTACATAAACTTTTCTATTTTAAGAAAAACATACTCATTCTGACTGTTTAATGTACAGTAAAATATGTTTATATAAGCTTTTCTTTAAAAAAAGAAGCAAGGAAAGAAGACTTAAAATGATTTAATTGTTTTCCCTGTTCTTGTACATCCTCTTACTGTTGTATTTATTGGCTTTTCTGAAACTTAAGAGCTTGTATTTTATACTCTTGGGTGATATAAAGCAGGTGCTGTCCCTCCATGTTTTGGCCAGCAATCTTCTATTTACAAAGAATAAATCTATTTGCAAAGAACTTTTTATTTTCAACTATTTAAAGACATGCTATCATATCACTTTGTCTTCAATTCTTAAGACTAGCCTTTTCCAGACCCTTCAATAGTTCTTTCTAATTCCCATTTTATCCATGCTGCCATTCTAAAAACTTGCTCCAGTTTGTTCAACACTTGGCTTATATTTGGGGAGTATGGGGTAGGAGGACAGAACTCCTCTCACTAATATTGAAAAAATGTGGAAAGATTTCTTTCCATCATACAGAATTTGTATTTCTGTCGATATAGCCTTAAATTGTATATTTATTTAATCAATTTACATAGTCAGACAATTTTCCAATTGAAATTCTGGGCAATCACAAAAAACAATAGACAGAAAAAATATCAGACTTGCAATTTTAGTCTCAGGTTGTCCATTAATTCTGCTTGTTGGAAGCCAGTTGTGAAGCACCCAAATAACAATCACATGACTACAGGACACTGCAATGGTCATAAATGTGCACAATTGCAAAACACCAAAATAGCAATCACCTTGCCACAAGATACCATGATGGTCATAAATGTGCAGGGTAGTTGCAAAACTGTTATAACTTTGAATGGTCATTTAACAAGGCAGTCAAAAAGTGAAGATTATCTGTATTGCGCTTCCATAAGGCATTGAAGATCTAGATTTTTCACCCAGGATTGAGCTAAAGTTCTTGATGACTCTTCCAATAATAGATAGGTAGAGAGTGAAAACTAAGATCATGGCATCTGCCCCTCTCAATTCCTGGCAAAGAGATGGGGAAGAAATGGTGGTAATGACAGATTTTATTTTCCTGGGCTCCAAGATCACCGCAGATGAGGACTACAGCCAAAAAATCAAAAGATGCTTGCTCCTGGGGAGGAAAACTATGGCAAACCTAGACAGCATACTAAAAAGCAGAGACATCACCCTGCCAAAACAAAATGTGTATAGTCAAGGCTATGGTTTTCCCAGTTGCAATGTATGGTTGTGAAAGTTGGACCATAAGGAAGGCTGAGCGTCAAAGAATTGAGGCCTTTTAACTATGGTGCTGGAGAAGACTCCTGTAAGTCCCTTGGACTGCAAACTGGTCGATCCTAGAGCAGATCAAGCCTGACTGCTCTTTAGAAGGCCAAATCCTGAAGATGAACTCAAATACTTTGGCCACCTAATGAGAAGGAAGGAGTCACTGGAGAAGAGCCTAATGCTGGGAATAATTGAAGGCAAAAGAAGAAGGGGACGGCAGAGAAGGAGGTGGCTGGATGGAGTCACTGAAGCAGTTGGTGTGAGCTTAAATGGACTCTGGGGAATGGTAGAGGACAGGAAGGCCTTGAGGAACCTTGTCCATGGGGTCAAAATGGGTCAGACATGACTTTGCAACTAACAACAGAGACTGATTGAGAACTTGTATTGGTTATGTTACATTTTCCTCTCCTCTCTGATAGTTTTGAGTTTATGTTTTTAATTTTAATCCTATGTCATCCATCTAGAATCATAATTGCAAGTTGAGTGACAGTACTAATAAATAGGATAAGGAAGGCAATACAGGATTGGATATAAGTGGGAATGCTTATCTCTTGAAATATAAGATATGTTATATCTTTTCCTTTTTCTCTACTATTTTGAGACAGATTTTAGCAATCTTCTTGTGGTTACTTTGTCAGGGTGATAATTCAAATGTGGACTTTTTTCCTCCCTATTTAGGTAAAAAGATATATTATTTACAATCTGAACAAATGAAATATATATGCAATGAGTTACTATTTTGAAAATATGTGTTACCTCAAACCAATTAAAACTCCTCTAATCCAGAAACAGATTTCTTATAATGAAAACATTAATTCTAGATTGAGGTATTCCTGCAATTTTTCTTCATTACCACTAAACTTTCATCTTGGGTTATAAAACTTCCTTCAAATCAACCATTATGGAAAATTTAGGCTTTAATCAACAGAAATAAAGTGCTAGCATTATTTTTGCCTTAGCTTCACAGTGGTTGAAAAATAGCCATGGACAATGTAAAATAAATAAATATTGACTTAAGATTTTTGAATACGTAGCATTGTTTTATCTTCCTACCTGATTATTTGCAAGTCAGTAGTGAGACATTTAATTTTTACACCAGAGAGCTTGTAGAAAAAGGTATTTTAAGGTTAACACATACTCTTTTTGTAATTAATGAGATTCAAATTAGTTATAATTGTAATCAGTTTAAAATAGGCTGAACAAATAGGACTGGAAAGGATTGGAAGTATGAATGGGTTGAAGAGTATAGTAAATGTTGGATAAGTGCAAGATGTTGAGACTCTAGAAAGAGTACAGAGTACAGAGAAGAGCAACCAGGATGATTAGGGGACTGGAGATTAAAACACATGAAGAACAGGAACTGGGCTTGGCTTGTCTAGTAAAAAGAAGGATCAGGGGAGACCGGATAGCAGTCTTCCAATATTTGAGGGGCTGCCACAGAGAAGAAGGGGTCAAGCTATTTTCTAAAGTGCTTGTAGGCCAGACAAGGAATAATGGATGGATACTGAACAAGGAGAGATTTAACCTGGAAATAAGGAGAAACTTTCTGACAGTGAGACCAATTACCATTGGAAGTTGTGGGAGCGCCATCACTTGAGACTTTCAAGAAGAGACTGGACTGCCCTTTGTCAGAAATGGTGTAGGGTCTCCTGCTTGGGCGGGGGGTGGTGGACTAGATGACCTACAAGGTCCCTTCCAACTCTGATTATCTGTTATCTGTTAAAGGTAAAAATGGGGGAAGGAAGAAGGGGTTTTTCTTTCTTTCTTTCCTCTTTTTCTTTCCTTCCTTTCTTCATCCTCCTACCAGTTCCTCATTGAATATTTTCACAAACGCATAATCTTCTCTTTACTGCAAGCTAACGATTGATAACTTGGTCATTGTAAAATGGAGGCAAGGAATGTTGCAGGTCCCATCCCCTAGGGAGATACACCTGGTGGGACCCATAAGAAAGGCCTTCTCCATGGTGGCTCCCTCTCTCTAAAAAATCATTCCCTCAGAGATTAGAATGGCCCCCACTCTAACACTCTTCTGGAAGGTGCTGAAGACCTGATTCTTCCAGTGGACCTGTGGAACCCAAAATGGGATGGAGTCCATTAAATGGCTTGTGTGTTCTGCTGTCACTGAGGCAGGCTGGGGGATGGGGCGTGATTTTATTATATTAATTTATTTGATTCCTTTTAATTAGTTTTATTGTTTTAAATGAGGTTTTATATTCCATAAGCCGCCTTGAGTTGCCAAGTGAGAGTAGGTGGCAATATAAATTCAATAAATAAATTCAATAAATAAATATGAGGAATTCTCCAAAGAACTACTAAGAAGCAAAGGCTGAAGTAAGAGCTACAAACTCTGCCTGAAAGGATGGGTTTCTCCCACCCGCATTTTTGCTTCTCATTTTCAGAGAGTCTTGCCACCATTCAACTTACAGGGAGGCAACCCATCTGCAACAGAAAGCAAATTCTGGCTTGTTGAACCAATCTGTGGTTTTCAACTCTTGCCATTTTCAGCCTATTGCCTTTGAAGATAAAGGGTGGAGTGCAGTATGGAGGTTTTCCTTCCAATAAAAGAACAAAGGATAGGAAACTGTACTTCTCTTTTAATTATGAAAAACTCTGTATGTGTGTGTGTGTGTTTCTAGTGAGTGCAGAGTGACATGGCACTTCAGGCTCCTTGCCATAAGAGTCACCAGGAGAGATTGCCTTCTGCAGTTACATTCACTGGGTGTGCAGTGTTTTTTTTCCAATTGCAATAGCACCTATTATCTTTATGCATTTCCAAAAATTTGAGGATAAAAGTAGAAAATTAAGTACTAAAGTACAGAAGAATAATAGATGTGAAAAACCTCTCAGAAATGAGTGAACATAGAGCTATGCAGTTTTTCTGAAAGGGGATGAAAGATTATGAATAAGAATAGATAAAACCTATAATTGCTTTCCCACAACATATTTGGACAGTTTCTCCTTTTGACTGTGGGCATTTTTTTTTCCTAAAAGAAAAAAAAAATCAACATGCATAAAGTCTGTAAAATATATGTTGCAAAGATACAGAATGAAAAGAAAATATCAACTGGTGTCAGGGTTCACAAGCCATTGGACAGAAGTTTTTAAGTATTTGGAGCTGGTCAGCATTTGCAAAATATCCTTGAAAGGCAAACATTTCCTATCTGCCATTACCCTACACTCATTGGTGGGATTCAATTTTTTTTACTACCGGTTCTGTGGGTGTGGCTTGGTGGGCGTGGCAGGAGAAGGATACTGTAAAATCTCCAGTCAGAAGTGGTATTTATTGGTTTTCCGAACAACTCAAAATTTCCATTACCAGTTCTCCAGAACTGGTCAGAACCTGCTGAATACCACCTCTGCCTACACTGAAACTCCAGAAGCAATTGTCAGAGGGTGGCAGATGTTCAGTGTTTACTCTTTGCATTCTAACAGCACTGAACATGCAATATCCTGAGTTAAATGTATTTTTATGATTACCCTGTGAGAGTATCTTTTCTTGTCCAGCTGAAAAGTCCTAGAGCAATTCTTAAGTACCTGGTGGAACAAGAATAATCCCACATGGAGCTAATGTCACATCCAAAAAACTGCCACTTCACAACAGAAAATATATGGGCTCCCCCTGGTCTCATCTTCTTCTTCCATGAGCTATGGCTTTTCTCCTTTTCCCTTCCTCCCTTCCTTCCTCCCTCCCTCCCTCCCTCCCTCCCTCCCTCCCTCTTCCATTAAATACAATGAGAGCCAATTTGTGTAGCAGTTAAGGCACTGGAAGATGATCTTATATTTCAGACTCATGATACCAAAAACTGACTCACTGAATGACCTCACCCAGAGACTCCCTATAGTTGTTAAACAATAGGAGCACAAGCTTTGTGACCTTTCACAAGGGAGTGGTCATTGTGCAAATGTCTTCTCCTAAATAAAATTTTGTCATTCTGTCTCAGCCCACAGAGTCAGGTTGGACAATTCATATCACAACCAAAGCCAGTTGGACAAGTCATATTACAACCAAAAGGATCAATACTTCCCCCTCAAAACAGACCCACACTTCTGGAAAACATTAGAAAGAGAGTGGGGGGAATGAAGTGACATTTCTAAAAAGAAAAATATTTTTTCCACCAGTTTTTTATCTAATAAAAATTATATTAGGGGATAAATTATTATTTATTTATTTACTAGATTTGCATCCTGTCTTTATTTTGTACATTCAAGGTGTAATAGTTTTCAATTTCCTATTTTTTTTTCACTTCTATGAAGTGTTGGGTTGAAAGACAGGGATTGTCCCAAAATTATCCAGCCAGTTTTCACAAGACCTTCTGGTTCAAGGCCAGCATCTAAAATATTGCATCAAGCTGTCTTCTATGTTGTTCCTTTTGTTATTTTAGATCAGAAATGTCAAACACAAGGCCAATGGCTGAATCTGGCCCACAATGCAGTCAGATCTGGCCCCTGGAAAATGTAAGGGCCCAGCCAGTGATGGGATTCAAATAATTTAACAACTGGTTCTCTGCCCTAATGATTTCTTCCCACAACCAGTTTACCAAACTTCTCAGAAAGTTAACAACCAGTTCCCCCGAAGTGGTGTGAACTGGCTGAATCCCACCACTGGGCCCAGCCCATATCACTTCAGCCTGGTCTACCAAATGTGAAGAAGAAACATGCCAGCAGTTTGGGAAGTGGCGTTAAGCTGGCCACACCCACCCGGTCAGCCAACCCACCCAATTTGCCATGGCCAGTGAGTGGCAAGCTGGTCACACCCAACCAGTTGGCCACACCCACCCAGTCGGCTATGCCCACCATCCCTGAGGTCAACCACAGGCCTGATGTGTCTCTCAATGAAATTGAGTTTGACACCCCTTTTTAGATTCAAAAATGATCTACAGTAATTGGGCAATGTATTTCCAATAGATGTAAATCTAACTTCTGTCCTCTAGTTTAAAGCTTGCAATCTATTGAGTTTTAACTGAAAATCGTAAAGGAAAAAATATCCTGAGATTGGAAAAAGAGACAAATTGTTTTGGGGGTTTATGTTTTGGTTTTGTCCACTGAAAAAGAAATCAAGGCTCCTATTTGGGATGTTTCTCTAAATATCAGAATTCAATGTATTCAATTCAATATATTCATCAATCTGAATATACTGAAAGTCAACGTCTTTTTCTGTTTACATAAAATACTGACAATATTCTGCATGTGTCTCCTCAATCTCATTCATTATAATCACTTCCAGGTATAAAATATATATGTATATATTTTCTTAAGTTTTCGCGGGTACTTACATGTATGGCATTCAGCTTTGTTCGGGTATTTTCCCACGTCATTGTAGTTGTGCTTTTAAAGTTGTAGCGACGTTTCAGCAGAATCTCATCTGCCATCATACAGAAGCCTGATGATGGCAGATGAGATTCTGCTGAAA
>NW_020769347.1:9123367-9150947 GCF_900518735.1 Pseudonaja textilis
TCGCTACAACTTTAAAAGCACAACTACAATGACGTGGGAAAATACCCGAACAAAGCTGAATGCCATACCTACATACATACATACATACATACATACATACATACATAATATTCAGTCTAAATCTTTTCTCATATTCTCTTATATACTGTACTAAGGAATGTGGAAAAACACTTAAAACTCAAATACAACTAGAATAAGCCCACTTGTCCATATGATTCTCTAAACATCTTCCTTCCTCCCTCCCTCCTTCCCTCCCTCCTTCCCTCCCTCCATCCCTTCCTTCCTTCCTTCTGGAAAGGATGCTTCTCTTTTTACAATACTTTATGATCATTTTACTTTAGGAAGTAAATGAAATTACTTTAATAAAGAAAATCTGCTATTGTGACAATGACAAATAATTTAATACATAAATGGAGCTGAATAACAACAATATTAATTGTTACCATCTGAAAAGCATTTCCATCACTGTGAAAAATTAATAACATTGCAGGCTATTCTTTGGTTAAATGTCCTCTGAACTTATCCTACTCAACAGATTTTAAGATTCAGCACAACTGACAAAGACCGGTCTGTCAAAACCTTGTGGATTTAAGGTTGCTCACAATTACTTTTCAACTTCTGAGCGTAAATGCAATTATATTTGTAGTAGAAAAAGCAGAATGCTGCATTTGATATAGGAGAAATAAATCTGAACAAGTGGACCTTTTTTTATAATTTGCTAATGTATCAGCCCTGAAATCTTCCCAACTTAAGAGATGTTCTAAAGAGAGGCCACTGAATATTACAAACACAGACTGGGTGTAAGGAAAAAATCTATGTGCAAACAAATGTCATCTTTATATGTTTATTTTACTTATTTTAAAAATTGTTTTTAGATTGTGATGGAGCTATTAACTGTTCTGTTTCATATTGCGCAGTGTTACATGTTTATGAGATGGCTGGCTGTATAAATATGCTAAATAAAATAAGGTCAGTCAGTTAAAGGATAATCATTGCCAAGGTAATGTGGGAACTCTTCAGTCTCGGGTTCCTAATGAAGCAATTCATCTTTTATTTATGAATCATCCATAATTGGGTCTCCAAAGTGGCCTACAGTAATTTAGTCCAAGCTTAAACACATATTATATTCAATGAAATATTGAATAAATTATGACACATTAGTACAAGATAAATTACATGTAGGAATTAAAGTAAACAAAATATTCTCAGAATAGAGTGTACAAAATAATCTTCTTCATAAACTTAAATACATGAAAAAATGGTGAAGGCTTGGATAAACTAAAAACTTTTGCTTTATACAATGGAACTTTTATTGAATACAGCATACAGATAGGGAGGAGGAATAGTGATAGTTGGGGTTTCTAGACGAAACAAAATACTTTCTCCTGGGAACCAAGGACATTCCCACAGGTGGTCAGAGAGGGGAGGAGTGAAATTACCAGGCAACTGGACAACACCTTGATTGGACCATGTAACTGATTGTTCTGGGGCGGGAGAGAACTTTTACTTTTAATTAGGTGAAAACTGTCACCAGCCTGTGCCAATATGATATATACAAATAAAACTATTCTTTGAGGAATCTGCCTTTCTTGCAGATATGTTTGCTATGGGTTTACTTGGATCCCTGACATCTTTATTCACATATATACGTCTTACGGCTGACAGTGACAACATCTATACTCTCTTGGAGGCATTCCCAAGAGAAATGGGAAATCATGATTTGAAACGCCCTTCAGTGAAAATGGATTTTAAATCATTGGTCAGAGAAGTAAACCTCTTTTTTACCTGCTTGTTGAATAGTCTTTGATTTATGATGGATCTTCTTGGGGGTACTTACAGCCCAAATTTGAAGTTCTGGTGGCCACTCCTCCCCCAAAGTCATTTTACAACACTTCAGGTGCTCAGCAACTGGGCTGCATTTATAGTTATTTGCGGCGTTGTGTGATCATGTGATGATGTTTTATGACAGTTTTGTCAAGAACCTGGTACTTAAAAATGGCAGAGTTTGTTTAACAATTGCAGCAACAAAGGTCCTAAAACCAGGTCAGTCATGTGGGTAACCCAGTTTATAACTGTCGTAAGTTACAACCATGATGGCCAGGCTCCATTATGGTTCTAACTCAAGGACTACGTGTAATAAAGTCTTTGGCCTAGAAAATGAAACCTGTATTCTGTATTCACTATGCTGAGGGCATTGCCATCCATCCCTAACTCTGGATTTGGCAAGGTGTCAGTATATTTACACCAATGCTGCACTAATGGATTTTCCTTTTTAATGCTTTGGAATAGATGATGAGACAGTTTCCCCAAACAACATCAAAAGGCCAAACAAGGTTTCACAAATTGTGTATGCTCAGCATACCAGGGGGACAGAAGCAATCTTTTGCTTGGTCAAAGCTTTTTAAAACATATTTGCCATTATTTGCAAAACAGTAAAAAGCCAGTATGCTATACTTTAGTCTTGCGGCTTTTTTATATATATAATTGAATAATACATATGAAATATTTTTGGTAGTGTCATTATTAATAAATAATTGGAAATTATGTCATGAGTCATATCTCTCCCCTTTCCTCTGCTGTGGTTCAGATCTACAGGGCCATGCTAAATAAAGTACCACATCTATAAAATAAAACTACATTTCCTGAAAATGGATTTTAGTGACGGAAATGATGATGGCATTTTGCAATCTATAAATATGATCTGTCCCTTTTAAAATAATGAAAGGGACATCTTAAAAGCCTTTCAAAAAAGTAGTTAATTCACTGTTCTATGGCCTGGGACTTTGGTCCTTGAAGGAGTATCTGACAATGCTCTGCATGCATTGACCTGGTTCTGAAGATGTTTATCTAAGAATCTCCATTGAGTCTTCAAAGGGAGGCACAGGTGACCTTGATTTTCTTGTATTTACTTCTGAGGGATCATTAGGATAGTTATGTGCTCTGCTGTCTTTTTAGATGCAAGCAAGTACCTATGGTTTGGGCAAATACTTTTCTATTTCAGTTGTTCTAAAAAAATTGTGGTTCTTTTCTTTTATTTGAACATGGAAATTCTTAGAATCTTTACAACTTGTGTTCTGTTATTTTAACTGAGACCAAGAACTCATGCCCATACAACAATATCCTTATAAAAGTTGCCATTTTTTTAAAAAAAGAGCCTTTTATTTGAAGGCTAGTTTAAATTTACAGGTAAATTTACAGGTTTATGGGTAGTTCTACATTGACAACTATAATTACATTTGGCAATTACAGTCATAAACTGTGACAGTCACAAAGAAGGTTACCACATGACATTTATGCAACAGCAGTTGCAGTGAATGCTGTGGCCATAAAGTCAAAGCCACAGTCCAATACAGGGTTGGGATTCAAATTTTTAACAACTGGTTCTGTGGGTGTGGCTTAGGTGGTGAGTGTGGCTTAGGTGGTGGGTGTGGCTTGGGGGTCATGTGACTGGGTGGACATGGCTTGGTGATCATGTTATTGGCTGGGCATGGCCAACTCAATATCACTCACATTGAGGCATGCATCTCCTTGCCTGGCCTCTCATGACTGTGGGGATGCTGCAATAGTCATAGGTGTGAAAAATGGTCATAAGTCACTTTTTTCAGTGCCATTGTAACTTTGAATGGTCACTCCACACAAGCAAAGTACCAGCAAAGGAGGGGAAAAAACTCCAGAGAAGTTCCTGAGACAGGAAGCCTAGTCCTGCCAAGAATGTAATAAGGGTTAACGGAGAGGCAGTTTCTGTAAGCAACACCAGAATGTTTCCTTCCTGCCTTCCTTACAGGATTAGGCCAGTAATTTCTTCTAACAACCAGTTCTCCAAACTGCTTATAATGTTAACAACTGGCGAATAGGTGCAAACTGGTAGAATCCCACCCCTGGTCCTATAGCAAATTCATTGTTTTTGTCAGAATGTGAAAGTAAACTGCCGGTTCCCACAAAAACATTGTAAAATATGGTCACATGACTGTCGTGTGCTACCAACAGACATAAATGTGGGCTAATTACCAAGCACCCAAAATTTAATCATGTGACCATGGGGGAGTGCAACTTGTAACTTTGAACTTGGTGAGAAGTTCCTTTGGGGGAAGGTCCATCATAATTTCAAACATTGCTAAGCAACTGGTTGTAAGTTGTGGACTATCTGTAGCTTAATATTACCATGCAAACCTTATAGTTTTGAGATTTTAAAGCGGACTTTCATCCGAACACTAACCAGCTCCAACCCTGCTTACTTTTTCAAATTCAGGCAAGATTGGCAAAGGTCCAAATTAAATGGCAATGTACCCATTTGGAATCATTTGTGCCCAGAGTTTCTTTTAAACCAAACTCGGAATACAGTGTTGTTAGAATATTAGCCCTTTAAAAATGAGAAGTTTAAAACAAGTGTGCTCAGACTTGGCAACTTTAAGATATGTGGACTTGTAATGGTATGTGACAATAATACTGAGGGACAAGGAGAAAAGATATTGCCTAGGAAACTATCAGAAAAAAAAAAGGGAAATCCCTAGTGGTTTAATAGTCAAAAGGAAGAAATTAAAAAGGACCCAAACTAGTTGATCTGGTGGTTAAAAGTGAAGGCAGGAGGAATGTAACTTCAGACTTCCAAGATTCTGTTAATAAAATAGAGGCTCTTAAAGTATGATAAAGTAGAACTAGCTCATCTATTCATGTTTTCTGACAGGTTTACCTGATATGGCTGGTTAGGACTGCTGGGTAGGAGATTTTTGGAGTCAAAATCCACACAACTTAAAGTTGCAAAAAGAAACAGGGAGAAACAGAACTTGGGCCCCTTGAAGGCACATGGATAAGGAGGTTCATTTCTTGTAGTTTGTTATGAAGTATCCAGTTAACTGCAGACTTGAATATGCTTCAAAGGAGTTAAGTTTCAGGTGAGTTGCAATTTGAAAAGGCAGCAGGTTAAGAAATTAAGGACTCATTTTTCAAATACAGCATTTTGACACAGTTGTCACTTCTTCCAGAACCCACCCACCTACTGAACAATTTTAATTTTTCTTTTCCCCAAAGGGAAAGTTAGCATGCATTAAAGCTGTTCTTTAAAGCTTCTCTTTTTTTAATTGCAATTCCTTCATTACCCTAATGACATAGAATGTTACTACAAGGAACATATCTATACTAAATTTAAGATATGAAATTGTAGCTCACGTCCTGCTGTTGTACAATTATTTTTAGTCTGTATCATGTTTCATCACTTAAAAGAACATCAATTCAACCCATTCTACTTAACTGTCATTCATTTAAATTCTAAGTATTATCACTTTTTCGTTATTAATTTACATGCTATTTCATTTTATGTGATTTTAGTGTGTGCATTATAGTTTAATATAGGCTGAATTGTGGACCGCACTCATAGATGTTAGGTTAATTTATACTTGTATTGTTATAAAACTGAAGAATGAAGAACTGAAGAACTAAAACTGAATTGAATAACATCAGCATAATATTTTTATAATATTATTTATTACTATTTCTTCAAACATTTAGACAAAAGCACATAAGACCCACTATTATTGTCCTACTAAATGATATTGATATTGGATAATATTTATTTCCCATATTATACAAATATTTACAATATTTGTAAATATTGTAGTTCTACAATATTTTGCAGATACAGTGAATAATTGCTTGGTGAATCTAGAAATCCTACAATATTTCACTATGATAAAAATATAGGAATATGTTTTATTTAAAAGAATTGATTTGGTGTGGGGTTAAGGCATCATCTTTCAACTTCAATTTTCAGGTCTTCATATTTTGTGATCTTCCCTAATTTTTTGTCTTTTTTTCTACTATCACTCAGGTTGCCTCATCTACACTTCCTTCTTTTCAATGACAGTTAAATCTGGTGGGTTATGTGCCAACACTTTATCAGCCTGAATTCAGAAATCCTACAATATTTTAACCTGTTCATTTTTTTTTACCACTAATTTCCAGTTCAATAAAGAGATAAAGTCAGTAAAAAAAAAATCAATGAAATCAAGGAGGTTAAAATCCCTTGGCTAATTATTTTCCCTGAGTACATTTTAATTGAAATCCAACTCTACAACTCCAGAGAGACAAGCATGTATAACCACATGTAACATTAATTTGTACAAATATGGTTCTTTCTTATGCTACCACTTCCACCCACATAAAAACTATTTCAGCTGGGAATCTGGACAAGAAACAAGTGCTTTCATGTGCCCCAAATGTACATCATTCTCATAAACAAAATCCTAAATAAGTTTGACTTCAGGTAAAAAAAACACAGCAAATGGGTGTGTTTCCCACACTATAAGTATCCATATAACTCAACAGGTTTGAGCAAGTACAGATATGTGATGAAGCAGATAATCAGGCATTGTGCTGGAAGATGACTGGAGAATTGAGTTATTTAATGTCTTGTCAAATACATTAATTCCTTAGTAAACTAACTTGCACGTTGAACGGCTTTCAGAGAATCAAATTTAACATTACTTGTTGGATTTGTTTTGTCTTCTTCACCACAAATGAGACCTAGCCCACATTCAGATATGCTAAATATATGAGTAAAAATATTACACATACCCTACTGTCATTTCATACACTTTCCAGGTTTTAGTTTATCAGCAAAACTCAACTTTGCCCAATTTGGTATTCTCTGGTTGAACTACAGCTCCCAACATTCTCATCCAGCATGGATTAGAATTTTCGAAAAGATAGTTTTAGCACATATGGGGAGGGCACAAAGTTGGAAAGCACTGACTTACAAATTACATGTGCAATTTGCATTTGCAATGCTGTTACTTCAAGTTTTGAAATTATGTCAAAACCTTCTAACATGCAGGTAGGTATTTTTATGCTTTAATCTTTGTTCTCCCTTCCCTTTATCTCCCTTTATGTTTAACTTGTTACAATAAAACAAAAATTGTCCACTCATGCTTTCATGATAAACAAATGCTTTTGGGTTTATTTTTTTGTTTTCAAAGTAAGATTTTTCTAAAAGTATTGGGTGTTGGATCATCACCCCAATTGGTTTTCTCTGTTGCAATTAAACTACCTATTTATTGTCCTGGAATTTGCCCTGAGGCATTTTAAAACCAAAGATAAGTTGGTACTTTAATTCTAGGTTAAGCTATGAATGTGAAATTCCCATTCTACACATGAACAGCTGTGAGGTTGTGAAATGATGATATATCATGCACACACACACACACATATTTATTACAAATTCAAGTTTGTTAGATTCAGGTTTGCTTTTTGTATAGACCATGCTTGCTTATTAATAAAAGTATCAACATGTCTACTGCAATTCCTTCATCATTAACCATCATCAACATCTACTTCCTATTTCTAACATAGTAATTTCCTTGTTAGCAATGTAAAATATCTTCTAGAGCAGGGGTGTCAAACTCAAGGCCCCAGGGCAGGATCCAGCCTGTGAGGTGCTTAGATCTGGCCTGTGGGGCTGCCCTAAAACAGTGAAGGACCAGCCCGCAGTGTCTCTGCTGGCAAAAACAGAGCTCAGGAGAGTTGCATGTGGCCCTTGTGAGCTCCATTTTCACTGGCAGAGGGTTACAGGACACTGTCCCAGCTGAAAACAGAACTCCCTCCTCAACTCTGCTGGCATAGGGTTGTAGGACACCATCCCAGGCGAAAACAATGCTCAGGAGCCCATTTTCTCTGGCAGAGCACTTGGGCCGCCACAGGCACCCCCAACATGAATGATGTCATGCTGGCCACAACCTCTCCAGCCCTCTGAGGTCAAACACAACCTTGATGCAGCTGTCAATGATATCGAGTTTGACACCCCTGTTCTAGAATCATCACAGGGTCTTTCTGCCAAAGTAGCTATAATGAGAACAGGCTTGATGGCTCAATGATGTTATGGAGTTTCCATAAGTCATTGGTGGAGAAATTCTCTCCCTCCACCAAAGCAGGTTTCTATAAAGAGTCCATCAACCTCAGCCACTTTTGATCTATCTCTTTCTTTCTAAACTATCCACAATCTTTATACCACTTCTTCTAACTCTGAATTGTCTTCATTCCAATGCACTGGCTACACAAGAAAAATGAGAATCAACAGTCCCCTCTCACTTGTTAATTTATTTTCTGTGATTCCAGAAGTAGTTGATTTTTGGAGCTCTTTTTCTGCTACTTTCTATTTAGCTTTTGTTTAGCCATATTTGACATTTGACATTTTATTTGGCAAGTGGCATCAGCAGTAGCTATCCAATCTAATTGCTAGACATTTTTCCCAGCCAGTTGGCCAACATGGAAACTTCTGAGTGCTTGTGCAAAACACTGATTTGTATCATTACTCTGATTAGCTCACCCATCTTTGGTGCTGACATTTTCTTTGGTTTTATAAGAAGTAACAATTCCATTTAGTAGAAGATTAGACCTACAAATTAATTATTATGTTATTTGCTTTAAGACACAATCTGCAAGTGGATATTTTTAGCATCCTTTGCTTTGGTGCCCTTTCCAAGGTGTCACTGTTTCTATAGGTCATAGCTCCACAGCTTTTAATCAAAGGGTGTATCTTAGATGCTAGGAAGGAGCCCTTTTTTGTGACTCCACATTTCTGCTACACAGTATTTTTATTGTATATTTTACAATATACAGTATATTTTATTGTGCATAATAGCTAGCTGACAGGCTATTCCCTTTCCAGGAATAGATCTCCTTTCCCACAGTTTTTTCAGATCTCCTGATTTCTGAAGCTTACTTTGGCTTTTAAATAAGTGCTGCTTTTCACTGACCAACTCCAATTCAAGAAATTGTTGATCTTTATATAATCCTTATTTAATCAGCTGCAGTTTTCCAAGTCATTCTTTCTCACAGGTTCCTAAGATGGTATGCCCTATTCCATCAAACTCATTACAACATTTAGTGATTCTGTTTGCAATTTCAAATCAGTTGTATTATGTATGATCTTCTCTGCCACTTTGAATTAGTTTTATTTAGTACTGTCAAACATGCTCTCAAAAATCCCCTCCTTCCATAATTAAAAGATATCACTGATAAATGTAAAGCATTATTGGATAATGCTTGTTCTTGATAAAGTGATAAAGCTAGATTAAACTAAATACCTTTGAGTAGAAATGTTGGAATAAAACTGGAATGACACTTCTCTCACCTGGAAATTTCCAGTTTTTTGAAACTGGAATCTTAGGTTCCAATGGCTGAGAATGTTGGTATCCAAATGCAGCTAGAATTCCCGATTGTCAAAGTCTGTTCTAGCCCTTCATAGACTTGAGGATGCAAAGGTTTGTCACTCTATCTAACTGATAAGAATTGCAAGAAGGAGAATTTTTGGAAATGTCTAATATTGATTTTAATAAAAGCACTCTAAATGAGTTTAAATTGGCAGCATGCCTTATAGGAATGATAGGAAAACGGTGGCTAGTCGAATGTTCCTATACTTTAGCTTTCAGAAGTTCCCACTGTTTTCCAGATTGGAGAAGGTTGATGGAAAGTGTATTTTTATTAGGAAGATAATATCCAATAGTTTCAAAATCTGTCTGCCTTTAGAATTATTTCAGTACAGATCGTAAAACACACTATGTAAAACAGAGTGACATTAAAACTATGAATAATTATATTCAAGAAAAAATATGCAACTATAAATTGTAGAATTAGTGCCCTAGCAGTGTTATTATACTTATCTCTTTCAACCATCTAGCCTGGAGGAAGTATATAGGAAAAAAGGTTTTGGCTACCAATCTGAGACACAGACAAGGACAAACCAATTGGCTCAACATCTGTGTGCTTTATTATGCCCTTTGAACTCTGGAGACCTAAAAGAGCCCCTTCCTGACTATTCTGAAATGTTTAGCAATGGTTTATGTACTTCAGACCTTCATCTGAATTCCAGCATCATCTGGTGAAGGATGTGGCTTTTTGGTGAAATATGGAATTTATTCCTCTCTGACATAAATCATGAGATGTCATAAATCTTAAGTCTCTACAAGTGAGCTTTGACAGGGATCCATAAATAAAATGGCCTATATTTCATGTTCGTTGCTTAAGTCATTGTGTATTTTATTTTCCCTTCAGGAAAATAACGGAGCTGTAACATTAAAAAGAGTTGATCCTTGTGTTTCCAACATATTAATTGTGTATGATTCGTTCACTACCATTAATGAGTTCACTATGTTCCCTTTACTATAATATTTTAATATCTCACCACAGAGTCCTAGTTACCTTGGACATTTCAATTTGCTTTCCCTTGTTCGCTTAGCATCCAGGGTTTCCTCCCACCAATTTTATGGTCGTGTAGCTAATCTCTCCCTGCAGGGCCTATTTATTCTTTAGGCTTATTGTTCAGCCGGGCACAGTTACAGCAAAGCAGGCTCATATTTAGGGCAACAAACTTGCAGCACTGGGTTTAAAATAATTAGTGCATGGATCTGACATTTAAAGCAACTGAAGCTTAGCTTGGAATTTGGATTTAGAGGTCTGCTTCCTTCAGATGAACTTTTAATATGGTCCATCTATCACCAAAATGACCAAGGCCCCTTAAAAAGAAGGACCGTGATTAAAAAAAAAAATGCTCTTCCCTTTGGCTTTTTTTCTGGATTTGGATTGTTGGATTTTATACTCCATTTTCATTCTGTCCATATAATTGCATTTAAATACCCAGTGTGTTGGTCAATCTATGTTGGTTGATTGATAAACATAGTATTGGTAAAAATAATTAAAATAATTATATGTGCAATCATGTCTGCTCTATGCAGATTTTTACCACAACAAAACAAGAGTGGGGACACAAATCCCCAAAAATGCTTTTAGGAATTTCATTATTGTGGACTCAGGAGGGATAGTTAACAGAACAACACTTCTATATAGGAAAAGTCATATGTTTAATGTTCCTTCTTGGCTCCCCATTAAGCCATCAATTTAATTTGAGAAGTCAGCCTATTAGAAAATATGGCAATGGATTATACATTTATAAAAGGGACTTGTATTAATACGTTGTATACACCTCGCTGCCTAATAAAATGGATAAGGTTTCAACTAACCATCCATGTCTTCCTCCAGAACATTGTAATCTGTAAGAGGCTCAAGTAGACCTAGCAGCAGAATACCTCCTCCACTCAAGTTTTTTGTAAAGGCTGCTTAGTTTAAACTGCATAGCTTTGGACTCATTCAAGAATGTTGATGTCTTTCTCTTGTTTGCTGGACATGCCTTTTGCCTCCAGTATTATCAATTCTTCACCTCCCAGAATTCATTTTTACAGAGAACAGTCATTAACTTCACATTGCTAGGAGTTAGGAATCAAAAAGCTGAGGAGTGATGACTTTAGTACAAAAATAATATTTTAAAAGGGAGTATTTCTTTATCCAACAAAAAGATAACCAGTAGAATAGATTCCATTTAATCAACCTGCCAGTACCGATGGCAAATATTTCACATACCTTTGAATCTTTGTCCAGAATGTCAGAATACCTTCAAATTCTAAGCAAAGAAAATATACCTTGCTTGCAAGTGTTTAGCTGGCTAATATTAGAAATAAGAAACTGCCTTAGACTGTTTAGCAAAAGTAGACAGTTAGTTTAATTGTAAAGATATTTCAACGTCCATCTGGTTTCAATATAACTACTTACAGCATGATTAAATATGGATAAAACCTCCATATTTAATTGTCAGACCAAAATCCTGAGATGAATCTATTTTCCTGTGGTTGAACTATACAGGCCACCAATTGACTGCTGGTTCTATCTGCTACCCATTATTTATTAATGCTCATCATGAATATATGTAGTAAAGATGACAAGGAAACTCATGAAGGGAAAAGGATATGTTGGAGCATCAATGAAATTTTATTGATATATGGAGATAAGTTCTTCTTCTCTATATATCCTACTTAACATGTTTCTATCACTCTCAGCCTTAAATCCAGTATCTTTTGTGTCTGTTCACAGTTGCCTGATGGAACATATATCTTTTTGTTGTATAAAACATAGCTAAAATAATAGTTGAACTGTTCTTCCTGTTCTTTGTTTCACTGTACCTTTCTGTTATCTTTATTGAGCAATTATGTAATATTTCTCTTCATGTTATTCTGGCCATATCTAAATAATATTTTGTATTGTTCTTAATATAATTTTGTTATTAGAATCATTCTGACCTTTAGTTATCCTGGATCATGTCTATTGCATCAGACTAGCTGTATGAATTCTACCTTGTTATAATGACCCATTTTACATCTTCTAATTTTCAGAATCTTCAGAACTTCACTAAACTTTTTAATCAAGCCATTTTTCTGGAATTTACCCCAAAATATTAGACAATTTTTGACCTTCCATTCTGCTTTCCCAGGAATTCATATCATAAAATTGGGAATATCATTAAGGAGAACTAATGACATCACAGAATTTCTGAGCAGAAGTTTCCCAAATACAGTAAAACTGGCTCATGACATTTCTGAATGATAATCTCTCTACTCTTCTCTTCAGATTAGATTGATGCTAAAGTATAAACTTACCTGATGGTGTCACCTCTAACAAAATGTTTCCACTTTAAAAATGCTTTAACTTTATTTGGGGGAAAGGGGGATTCTAATAAGAGTCTATTAATGAAATCGTGATGTACTTTCCCATTTAGATCATTTGAGCTGAAAAAGCTTCTTGGTCCAGTTATCTCTTGAAAAAACACCTTTGGAAAAACCATGACTTGGATGACTGAGAATCTCCGTAGACATTTGAATCAGTTCTTTGTTGGCTGCTTGTTTCCTTCTAAACTTAAGGTGCTTCTCTTTTCTTTAAATCCCTTGAAGGCTTTGGATCCAAGAACATGGTAAATTTCCTTCTGTTGCTCAGAAGGAAATTATTATTGGGGGGTCTTATATCTCACAATCTTGGCATCCAATGTGGGGCTGCACATTGACCTCAAAGAAATGTTTTTTAAAAATTCTTCCTCAGAGCACTTCAGCTCAATGGTTACTTACTTCAGGAAATCCCACTGTCTGTCTCAGAATAGACTTTTCTTAATCATAAGAACAAAATCCTTCCTCTTTTTGTAGCTGTTTAGCTTTCATTTCTTTGTCACAATTTTCCAGAAATATATGGTTTGGATATAGGATTAGTTATATTTAGAGCTGGTGTTGAATCATTGAAACTAGGTTCTACCAATTTCAGCAAATGTATATTAAATATGACTAGATTGGCTACCATTCATGGTTCTGAAATTTCACTCAAAAAAATGCATACAGCCATATTTCTAAATCAATAAACACATGGCTGTCATTAAGAAATAATTTTATCTCTTTCTGGGTGTTATTTTGTATTCCACCTGACAGAATTTTAGTATCTCACAGTTATAACAATTTATATTTGACTATTATTTCTCATCTATAAAATGCTTCTTTAGCCACAAAGGTGTTTTCGGGCACAACCTGGGTTTGTATCTGTTCCATGTTCTTAATGTGGCACATCTAACAAAGTATTTTTTAAACTATGCATTAACCTTGATTTTGTTCTTCCACAAAAAATCCACACCACTAAGACTCAGGTCATGTCCTTTCCTTTGCATCTTGTAACACTTTATATTTAGGTATAATAGATTATAGAAAGGGAATTATATTGTAGCCATACAATAAGAGGTAAATTTATAATTCTAATTGTAATTGCTGTTTTTTGTATTTTTCTTATACGTTTAGCTTTTATTTATTTATTTTTCTTACTTTATATTAATTTGTATAGGTGTTTATTTTCCTTTTTAATTGTTTTTAAATAAACTTATTTTTAAAAAGGAAGTAATAAATTTATTTGGGAATGCATCCCCAGATTTCATAAACTTTTTGTGAAGAAACAATAAAAAATAATAAACGTAACCAGCAACACTATAAATTCCAGATTTACAACCAGGATTAAAAAAAAATATTTCTTGTATTGAGAGGAAAAAAATTGAAGTTGTTGAACTTGATGTACTTTCTTTTTCATCTCATTAGTTTCACTTACTCAAAATATATACAAATTTATGAAGCAACACTATTACATTCATCAAAATAATTATTTAAAAGACAGCTTTAATGGAGACTAACAATCCCTTTGGCCTTCTTTGGGCAAAGTTAATAGCATAGCCTAACTTTATGATTAACAGGATCATTAATTTTCAACTGTAGAGAAAAGACATCAGGTGATACCAGGATGAGAAGACTGAAGATGACGTGACTGTCTGAAAAAGATCATTTCATAAATTCCTACAATATGAAGTATTCGTGGGCTGTGATATATATGACCTAGACACAAATGAAAGAAAATGCACTCTTCAGTTTAGCCTATTGAAACAAGAAACATACAATCTGATTCCCCAAACTAGCTTGAAAGTCAGGTATTCCTAGATTCTCATTTCTGCTGTGGCCTGCCAGTGGCCAATGAAGCTGGTGGCAGACTCAGACAGTGAGAGGTTGAGGAGGAACATGAGCCAGTCCTGGAGTCTGGGGAAGGTTCTGACGAGTGCATCAGAGGCAGAGGTGGGGCCAGGGCCATCCAATAGTTATTAGCTGTCTTCAGTGGGGCAGAAGAACAGCTGGAGCCTGTTCCTGATGTGTGCATGTGCAGAACTGCCTGGAGAAGGGAATAGTTAAGGAACAAGGGTCAACTTGAGAGTAAAGGTGAATGGTCCCTCCCATAGGGAATAAGGAGGAGTGAAAGGAAAGTGGTGTTTGCAGGAGATGATTAGTTCATTTAATTTGGGTGAAGATTTGTTCTTGACTCCTTGCCTAGTATTTTCTGCTACCGTGTTGCGCTTGGAAGCTACCAGCCTGGCAACCCTCCAAGCCTGATAAGGTATGTGATTGTAAATCACTCTTGAAAGACTATTTACCAAGACTTTGCTGGATGTCAACGAGAGGAATTCACATTAGCCTAATGTGTTTTGTTGGGATGAGGAGTCTGCTTCGTGATTTGGTGAAACCTAGGTCAGAACAATTTCCTTCTTCTGAGAAGGAGCTCTGTTGCAGTCCCTGCAACTAGAGAAGCTAAAGCAAAGTCCATTTTGTTTCAGACACCAGATGTAGAAGTGAAACATTGCAACAGCTCCTTCTAGCATGAATATATAAATTTCTTTTAGAATCATTTTTCAGACATAATAGGGATAATCCTTGATTTATGATCACAATTGGAAGAGAATTTCCACTGTTAAGCCAGGTGATTGTTAAGTGAGTAGCTCCTGATTTTATAATCTCTTTTGTTGTTAAGTGTATTACTGCAGTTCTTAACTGTAGTCATTATGAGGATCCAGCTTTGCCCAGTGACCTGCCTTGTTGGAAGCCAGCTAGGAAGGTTGCAAATTGTGATCACATGACCCCCCAGGGCACTGCAACCATTGTAAATAGATTCCAGTTGCCAAACAACTGAATTTTGATCATATGACCATGGGAATTCTGCAACTGTCACGAGTGCAAGTACTGGTCACAAGGCACCTTTTTCAGAGCTATTGCAACTATGAAATGTATCTTGTAGCCCTGGTTAAGTAGAACACACAATTAAAAAAACATACAGAAAACTATTATTTCTCTGACTTGCTTAGAATAAAATATATACCATACCACTTTCTATTCAACTAGACTCTAGGTATACTGTTTCCCAAATGTCTTTCTCCCTGATCTAACCATGTTATATCATTTAAATCAAATATTTAATACATAATGTATGGAAGATAAAATAATAAACCCACAACTAACTGATAAGGTTTAAATCAAGTTTTAGATGTATTGCTTGAAGATAACATCTGTGACTTATGTGATAAGCAATGTCAGATATTTGCACAGATTTGTATTTAAAACATATTTGATATAGACCAGAATCTGCATAAAAATAAAAAAAAATGTCTTGCTGAAATGTCACCATGGCAAAACATAACATTAAACACAACTAAAAAGTATACTGTAGCATGTTCAGTATCAAATATTTTTCCTCTGAGCTGTAATAGAGACTATATTTCTAAAAATATGATTTTATTCATCTTTATGAAGCATAGAATTACAGAGCAACATTCAAACAGTTACATTTTTTGTAACAATTTACTATTTGGGGGGAGAAAAGATAGGAGAAAAGAGATTCTAGCTTAGGGTGGTACAGATTGTAGGTTTTTTTTCTTCTAGAAACTTTTTTTTGGCTTCTCATATCCAAACTGACAATCTCATTATCACTTATCTAAGTCACCACTGGCAATAATGAACTATAACTTTATTATTCTTCCAACTGTATGCTACAGGTAAGCTATTCATATATATATATATATATATATGGATCAGAGAAGCCATAGAGATAGAAAAACGCCCACACAGCATGAACAAACGAGATGACACCTCCCGCCTTCCAGCCATTTGGAAACCCGCCCTCATGAACAGACGAGTACCTAACATGAAGAATGACACCAGACCCACACCCATGAGAGCCACACAAGATGCCACCACCACACTTCCATGTAGAAAACAGACTCACACCCACTCAGAAGATGAGACACAACCATGGACCAGAAGCTACACTGCAGCTGCATCACTGCCCACTTCAAACCCCTCCGAGCCATACATGAAGCAGGCCGACACCCACTATGGAGATGCAGCGCGACCACGAACTCGAAGCCGGGCAGCAGGAAATCCAGCCAATCAGAACACGGCCAACCCCCCAACCAATCAAAACACAGCCAGGCCCCCTACCAATGAGAAGACACCCCCACCCAATCAGAACACAGCCAAGCCCCCACCCAATCAAGTCCCACCCCCACTGGCAGTTGGAAGGAAGAAGCAGCTGCAATCTCACATCACTCCGAGAAGCAAGAGCCAAAGACAGAGGCCTGATGATGATGAATGAGACTTCATCGAAACGTTGCCTAGATACTTTGAATCTTACGCGGGAGAAAACCTGAACAACCAAAGATCCACATACAAATACCCGCGAGAACCTCAGAAAACAAATATATATATATGTATATGTATATGTATATGTATATGTTTCAGAAACTGAGCATAATATGTAATTGGAGAAGCCCTCCTTGATTTGAAAATGCAGGGGAATATTGGATGTATTCTATCTGGTCAATGTACAGGTAATTCTCAACTTATGATCACAACTGAGCCCAAAATCCATGTTGTTAAGTGAGAAATTTGATAAGTGAGTTTTGCCCCATTTTACGACTTTTACTGCCTTATCTGTGAAGTGAATCACTGCAGTTTTTAAGCTTCCATACAGTATAGCTTGAAACCTCATAGTATATACAGTTAGCCCTCAACTTACAATCACAACTGAGTCAAGAATGTATGTTGCTAAGTGAAAAGTTTGTCCAGTGACTTCTGCCTCATTTTATGACTTTAGTAGTTAAATTAGTAGCACCATTGTTAAGTGAATCTGGTTTCCCCATTGAGTTTGCATGCCAGAAGGACACAAAAGGGTATCACTACTATTACTGTTAATCTTCTCATCACTCTTTATCACCCACCCCCTTCCACTTGTGACTGTATGACTGTAACTTTGTCACTTGTATCCTTATGATCTATATTGACTGTTTCCTAGTATGATTTGATTGCTTTTTGTACCCTATCACTATCATTAAGTGTTGTACCTTGTGATTCTTGACTCTTGACAAATGTATCTTTTCTTTTATGTATACTGAGAGCATTTGCACCAAGACAAATTCCTTGTGTGTCCAATCGCACTTGGCCAATAAAGAATTCTATTCCATTCTATTCACTTGATTCCAGGACACTGTAACTGTCATAAATATGAGTCAGTTGTCAGGCATCCAAATGTAAGTCACATGGCTCTGGGGATTCAGCAATGGTCTTAAGTGTGAAAAATTGACATAAATCACTTTTTCTGTGCCACTGTAATGGTCACTAAATGAACTGTTGTAAGTCAAGGGCTACATGTATTCCTGTTGGCAAGACCTTAGCCAGAACTATAACTGGATTCCCAAGACATGTCTCAGTGTGTTTAGCAAGGCCATGTAACTATATAAAAAAATGGATTGATGATTCCTCAGCAGAAGTATCTGGCCAGAAAATGTCCCCTGATGTCCCTCCAACTTTGTTAATATTCCTGAGACTAGAAGGAAATTGGATAGCAAAAAGCAGAGAAAATAAATTAGATGTTCCTACTATAATCATATGATAATACTCCCAGTTGTAACTTTTGCAAAATTGGAGTTCATTTCTGAGACTCTCTGTCTGAACAGGGTAATCAAGTGAAATTCTCCCTGTTGGCCAGCTCTACAAGCCTGGACCCTTTCTGGTCTTCTGCAACTTCTCCCAGTAGTGCATCTTCATTAAGCTACCATGAGGGTAAGAGTAGGGATTTCCTCCTGAGGCTTCCCCCAAAGTAATCATATTTGCAATATCTTCAGAATTGTTTGGCACACAAGGGGCTATTTTATTTCCTGATCCTGCTGCTTTAGCCCGTTCTAATAAAAATGATCTTTGGATGGGAAACTATTACTTCAGCCTTATCTTACAACATTTTTTAATCCACTGATTCCCAGACCAATCCTGTCGAAATGGTTGTTTGGTTTCTCTAGCTTCTATGAGACACTTTCCTGTATAATTCACCAGAAACTTGCAATATGGTGTGTGTGTGTGTGTGTGCATATTCTTTTTCAACTATCATTTAAAAAAAATGGTATAGCACTTTCCAGCAAATAATCAGGGTTACAAAGTGCAGACTGTATTACAAGATTTTGAAGTACATCTTGGCAAGTCAAGCTCTGTAAGATATAACAGGATATAAAGGTGGAAGGAAGGATTTAAAAGTTAGGAAGACAAGGGGACCCAGCAGATTTCTATAATTAAGAGCATAATATGTTCTTGCCTGCTCAATACCAAAAGAGACATCCTAAATATGGAAAATCTTCCCAAAGGAGCTTGTCTGCTCATATGACAGCCATCTTAGACCAAAGGAAGACCTTTTGTTTTCTCAGGCCTTTGATCTATAATTGCTTTTAATGCTTTTAATATTTATTATAATTACTTGCTGCTCCTCATTCCAGATTCATTTTTCACTGTTGGAAATTTTATGCTCTTTCTAGGCCCTTTTAGGGTTCTTTTAATTTTTTTTTATTATTATTATTTGGTGAAACTTGGTAACTAGGAGATATAAACAAGGAATTTGAAAGACCCCAAAGAGAAAAGAAAGGACATTACAGCTAGTTCTCTATTTACAATAATTCATTTAGTGACCATTCGAAGTTACAACAGCACTGAAAAAAGTGATGTGTGACCAGTTTTCATACTTATGACCAATGCAGCATCCCCACAGTCCCATGATTTACATTCAGATGCTTTTCAACTGGTTCATATTTATGACAGTTGCAGTGTCCTGGGAAGTGGTGATATTCAGCAGGTTCTGATCAGTTCTGGAGAACCGGTAGCACAAATTTTGAGTAGTTTGGAGAATCAGCAAATATCACATCTGACTGGCCCTGCCTCCCGAGTCCCAGCTGATCGGTTGGTCTTTTTTAGGTTAGCAGGTTAGTGGGTGGGGAGGGAATGGGGTTTTACAGTAACCTTCCCCGTCATGCCCACCAAGCCATGCCCACAGAACCAGTAGTAAAAAATTTTGAATCCCGCCACTGGTCCTGGGGTCATGTAATCATCTTTTGTGACCTTCTGACAGGCAAAGTCAATGGAGAAGCCAAATTCACTTAACCACCGTGTTGCTAATTTAACTACAGCAGAGATTTATTCAACAAATGGAGCGAGAAAAGTTGTAAAATGAGGCAAAATTCACTTAACAAATTCTTCACTTAGCAACATAAATTCTGGACTCAATTGTGACAGTAAGTTGAGGACCATCTGTATATGGTGTACCATGAGGTTTCAAACTATACTCTATGGAAGCTTGGAGTTCTTCAAAACTTTGATTGGATCCATGAGAGACCACTGGTATTTTAAATGAAAATCATTCAAAGGAGAACATATTTTTAAGATCAACTTTCTATGTTTACTTGGAAAATGAGGTGAGGGGAGGAAGGGTGACAATTCCAAAATTCCCTCATGATGCCATTCTATGAGTAAACATAATCCAATATATTGTGGCTCTTTTCAAATTTGGCAACTTTAAGATGTGTGGACTTCAACTCCTAGAATTCTTCAGCCAATGCTGAAGATGGTGTCCAGATGAAGATGGTGTCTAGAGTTGTCAATTTTGAAAAACACTAATACAGTAGATAAAGTGTTGTGCTTAGACTGAGGAAGTTGGTTTTCTCTCAACAATAGCTAGGTAGCCCTGAGTTTCTTCAATAGATAATTCAGTGTACGTAGAAGGGAATCATAGTTAACCTTGAAGATCTTCAACCACAAGCTGAATAATTCTAATCTAATAAGTATTGTCCAGTTGAAAATTAGAGAAACGTGTAAATATTATGGTGGTACAAAATATATAAATATTAATCGGATGTGATTCTCTCCTCTTAAAAATGATTCAATATGCTCTCTATTAATTTCCTTTTAAATCTGTGGGTTTAACACAAGATTGTTTTATGATGCCCTCTTGTATGTTTGTGTGTTTTATGTCATACTGTGTATTCTAATCATTTTAAAGACAATTTATCTCCATCCTTGCCTTAGAGCATTTCTGTGGACTGGAAGACTTTTAAAAAGCTGTTTCCAGCTGTGCTATAGTTTAGCAAATTGTATTGAAGGTTAGGGTTTTTTTCTTCTCTTTTTTGCTTTGTTTTCTACTGCAAATCTATGGAGATGAATCCTTAATATTTATTTTAGAAAAGCTGCTTCATACACTTTGTTTCCTGCTGTTTCCCTGAACAACTCTATAAAACTTTTTAATGAAGCTGGTTGTAAGTTCCTCCTATTCCTACCACTTTAGAACTGAGAGTACCCAGCAAATCAACATCCCGTAATCTAAAAAAGGGGAGATTGAGAAATTTAGAGGCAATGTTTCTCAAAATAATATCTAAATATTAGCTTTAAAATGTTGGCCATGGTCCAGCAATCTAGTTAAGCACACTTAAACCTCTTTGTGGATATTAGAGTTCCTTCCAATGTTTATTTGTTTAAAAGAGTTAAACCATGTCTTTATGGGATATTGAATGAGACTCATGTTTTAAATTTAAATCTATATTCATAGTTAAAGATAACCAAATATATATAAAATAATTATATCTAAAAAGATGATAATAACCAAATGAAGAACAGAAAGAGATATGAGGGGACAAAGTATTATATGGCTAGTACATTAAAAATAATGGCAAGCAAAGTAATAATAACGAGATGGGGCAATGGCTAAGAGCTAGCAAGTTGAAGAAAGAAACAAAGGGGCTAATTCTGGCTGCACAAGACCAAGCCTTTAAGGGCAAATGCATACAAAGCCAGAATTGGGAAGACAGCACAGACTACAAGTGCTTCTCTGCAAAGAAGCTGAAGAAATCTGGTTAAGTGCTGCCAAAAGATCACACAGACTGACTACAAACAAAAGCATGACAAGTAGCAACAATGGTGCATTGAAATATCTGCAATAAATACCACTTATCTGCAAGCAATAATTGTTGGGACCAAAAAATAGAGAAAGTCATAGAACATGAAGGAGATAAAAGTACTCCGGAACTTTAGAATTCAAACCAACAATGTTGAAAGTGCACAAGACAATTGAAGAACAGAAAAAGGGCATTGAAGGAAACTGAAGAAGATACACTGAACATCATGAAAGCCTACTGAATACCGGAAAGATCAAACTGGTGCACAAAAAAAATCAAAAAAAGAATAGAAAAGAGAAATAACAAGGCAATATTGCTACTATTTGAAGACAAAACTAAGGTCTAATCCAATCATCAGTTGAGTCCCTAATACATGGGACAAGGTTAATGATTTTCATAATAAGCTGTGAACCACCAGGGCCAAAAAAGGCAAATTGAAGTCCCTCCAAACACATCAATCAAGCAATTCACCACCATTTAAGCTGCAGAGCCCAGGACTTAAAATGGGCTACTACCACACTGCAAGAAAGAAGTTAAGCAATAACAAACTAAACTCATTTTACAGCCCAATTCCCCAAAGAAAAATCCATATCCAGTTAGATGGGTAGCCACCCTAAGACTACCAGAGGCACCTGGATGACAGCAGCCACACTAGCCTCATTCTTACCCAGAATTATGGCTGCTACGACACACAAAACTCAGGAGTGCACATTTTCAACCGATGATCCTACATTTTGCACCTATCCAGATTTTAATATTGCACACAAGCTGGGTCCTTTAATTCATGATAAATGATGAATTATGGCATTAAAAGTAACAGTAGCTGGAATCCAAGACCTCCAAGATGTGGTGACCATGTTCTAGGGCTGTGCCCGAGGATCTGGAATGTGACATTGATACCAAACACCAAGGCTGCCTGACTCATTACCACAAAATCTCTCCATTCCAATCACCTCTCCAATACGGCTGTCCATCCTCTTCCATGACATCACTTTCATCTCATTGAGGCTCCACACTACAAGGAGCCATGGCCATCATGACATGCCAGCCCAATTCAATTGGCTTCCATCATGCTGTCTCCAATAACATCTTCAGAGTGAATAGTGAAAATGGGACCTCCACTTTCCTGCTGCTCCTTCACAAAGCCAACATGCCTCCCAGTTCCAGACAAACTTCACCAGTGAGCTGAATCAAAATCAGTTTTTCTCTGAAGTTCTGAAGCTCCAACTGACATTGGCAGTTCTCTGGTGAAATAAAGTGCAGCTTTGATGAAATTGTGGTTAGAGTCCACTGCCAGCTGCCTCTCCTGTGCTTACATGGGTACCAAAAGAACTTGTCTTACTGCCACTTTACTCACACACCTGAATTCTAAAGTTCTCCTGGAAGCCAGTTGCTCTGTTTGAGACCCCAACAGACAATGTCTCCAACATTCTGAAACCACTTTGCAATAGCTGAGCCAGACATCATACATCCAACCCAATGAAGGATGGAGACATGCCATAACACTATAGAAGGACATTAAAATATTTAAACCCCTTTCATGATGAATCATAGCACAAAATTTCTATTGAAGATTGAGGAGATCCAGAGTAAATGATCTGATCAAACCTCAGCTTTGATGCTTTAGTTAGCTGAGCTAAATTACCTCTTAAATTAATTCTGAAGATAAATGTATAGGGGTGGTGGAGGAGGCCAGTATATAAGAGATCCATGAACATTGATTTGAATTCCATCAAGAAAGGATGGGAGAGAAGAAAACAAACTGATCGCTCTTTTTTAGAAGCTAGGTCAATAAATGGGGCCATTTCCAGAATAGCTGTGCTTCTCATCAGATATAATTTTACAAACCAAATACATTGCACATACTATATCAAAGTCTTCCCTCCATTTCTATCCATTTATCACTCATTCCAAGCAGAGGAAAGTATCATCTTATTAAGCTGCAATAACATTCAACATTAAAGAATATTTTATACTTTTTTGAGCTCAGATTGTTACAGTTTTTCACCTAGTTCAAGTACTATGATGGGTGGCAGGTTGACTTGAGAATGTGAGAATAACTTCTGGGTGAAATGCCAAATGGAATAACTTTCAGACTGTAAATATACTATTTGAATATTTTAGCTGCAGTCATGTATACATTTACTGATAGTACACAAATATATAGACAAAAGAGATTTTAAAGAAAACACTGGACAGCCATTTGTCTGAAATGTTATTGGATCTCCTGCTTGAGCAGTGGGTGTTGGTGTTGGTCTAGAAGACTTTAAGGTCCTTTCCAACTCTGTTATTCTGTTATACAATGTACATCTAAATGCACAGAAGTGATTCAGAAATGAAGAGAAATAAGCTGTGCAACATTACATCTCCTTTTTATGATAACAGTATTTCTGTTTCTAGAAAACCTGCAGTAGGAAGGACCTGCAACACAAACTTTTCATTGGGGTTTATGGTTTCTCAAAAACATGACAAGGAGAAGTAATAATAATGGCCAAAACAATATCCATACTGTACTATAAAATGCAAGAAGGCATTCTAAATGGCCTTCCTTGGTCAAAGAGCAAGGCACTTAAGGAATAATATATTTCACTCCCTAGTAGGTTGAGCAATACAATCGCCTAAGTCCACTTTAAATATTTGATTACTGCCTTCTCCATTCATATAATATTTATGCACACTTTAAGTACTGGAATGTTTGATGCCCGTAAATATACAATTTCCCAGTGTAATGATTTGCCAGGAATATTTGAACTTCTATATAAACACAGTTTAAACAACAGTCTGGCAAATGATCTCCTTGGACCCAGAACATGATAGATACAAGGTTAGTGTTTCATACAGTCAACTCATCATGACAAAAAAATAATAAGATAAGAACAATATTAACAACTTTGTTAACTTGTTGTTAATTTAAATCCAAAGTATCTGGTGATCCAACAAGCTAATGGCAGCTCAATAAACAAGCCCCCTGGCCAACCATGGATTCAATAAACTTCTAGAGTTTGCTGATCATGTGGAGTTGCATAAACATATAGCATACTGACAAACATTGACAAGTTATGATACATGGACAAATCCCTGCCTGATGGATGATATGTTCTTGGTAAGTCACAGGTCTTCTAAATCTACAATATTGTTTGATTCCAAAGGCAATACTTCTTAGCTATCCTTTTTGATTCCCCTTTTCTCTCTTTTTATTTTTCTTAGTATACTAAAGAGGGCTTACATTTTTAAAGAGCTATTTCTACCAGTGTCTCCTTTTCGAAATGCAAAACAATTCCAGTGTGGAACCAAGACGTAAAAGGGGAGTGCTATTCCTGTATTTTGTCTATTTCAAGTTAGTGCTTCCTAAGTATATAATGTACTCTGATTCTGCGTATTTGCTATTTAATATATATATATATATATATATATATATATAGAGAGAGAGAGAGAGAGAGAGAGAGAGAGAGAGAGAGAGAGAGAGAACAAAAGACACAAAAAGGATAGTCATAGCAGTAGTAGTTACATGGGCTCTGGCTCACTTACAAACATGAGGGTTGTATTTATATAAATCACATACTTGCACTCTCCTTGCTTCACTGACAAGTTCAACTTAATGCATACTAAGATCATGCATAGTTTGTCTTGATGTAAACAAAGTTTTTAGAAAGCCTCTCTTGCATATGTTTTGCTGTTTTCATTGAGAAGAGGTTGTTCGTGACTTAATCTGCTAATGGTTTTTACATCATTTTTTTTAATGAAGTCTTTTCTAGAAGACCATTTGTAAATCCTTTTATAAATAGTATTAAAAATATATGTACCATGGCTTCATCTAAATAGAAAGCAAGAAGAGAAAAGAGGCAAAAAGGCTTACTTAGAGTATCTATTTAGAGTATCAGTGAAATACAGAATCTCTCTGGATGGCAATTTGGCCTGGGAAATTCATATCCAGATAATCAAGTTAAAGCTATGTGTAGCTCTTATTAAATCAGGAACTAGAATATCTTTGTCCTAGGAATCCTCAAGCTGAAATATTCAGGTGAACTAGACAATTCACAACTTTACTGACTCCAATCTAAAAACATGATAACTCTTTGTGGTATAGTCAGAACATCAGTTATGCATCTATTCTTTTCCATGTCTTATCAATGTCATGATGTTCTGGCTTGAAATCTCTGTTGTTTACCAATTATGGATATGCCAAAGCAGAATAGCAGTTTGCAAAATTAGTGAACAGTTATAGTTATTAGTTTGTAAATTGTCAGTGACAATCTACATAGCTATTGAAACATATTGATGCTTGTAAGACAGTTATATCTCATAGGTTTTTGTACTATATTCCCATTTATTCACCTTTATTTGAACTGTGGTAAAATTGTACTTTAGAATATCATTATGATTTTATGAATATGTTATATTTCTAAACTATTTAAAATTTGGAAACTTTCAATTCTGATTGTAATTTACATTGACTAACCTTTTGTTCACTTATATCTTTGAAAGTGTTTAGTATATAAATTATGTAATAAGCTAATACAATATTCATGGAAAATAAATTTGTTCATTCAACTAGAATTTTCTGCTGGGTTGAGCTCTTTATTTTTCAGTGAGTTAACTTTCTATTAAAATAAAGCAACTAAAAACCTGCTAGTTAGTTTATGAGACCAACACCAAATATTAGTTGAACTTAGTGCTGAAAAAGAAAAGGCAGGTAAAGCCCTCAAACAAAAATAAAGACATAAAATTATTTTCCATTGAGGAGTATCATTGTTGTTTTATTGTATATATTTGACAATAGTGCTCAATATCTGGCTTTCTGAAAATGCTATTTTATCATATTCTGTTTTTATATTTGTCAGATGTACCGTTGTGAGAATATAAAATATTTGATATATAAAGCAAAATAATATGATGAAATATAATGGAGTTTTAGAACTAAGTTGCTAGGATTTGCCTCTGGTCTTCTGAATGTTGTTGGACGATGTCCTCAAGAGATTGTTTATGATGATGGACAAACTTCCTGAAGCTATGTTGAGTTAGCCTTTAGGACTTCCTTGAATGAGTACAGGCCATGAATAGAAGGAGCATCATTTGGTTGGTATCCAATATTTTCAACAAGTGACTCTTCCTGGCTCCACAAATACAATTCAGGGACTTTGATTTGTGAAATATTTTGCCTTCTCTGCCATTTAGGCTTCGAGAATCAAAAGACTGCATTTGCTTTCCAATGATATAGTCCCATGTGTAACCCAGAATAAATGGGATACCAGAAATACAGCATCATTGCTAAAAGCATATATAAAAGAAACACTGGGCCTCAACCTCCCACAACTGTGACTTGTTTTAGGAAGATCATAAAGTTTCTTGCTCAAACACATTCATAAAATGGCCTTTCATAAATTGTTCGTGGTGTGCTTGTGCAAACCAACAGAGCCTTTATTCACAAATGGGCAAAGATGCCTGAATTATACATCCCCCAAGGTGAATCAAAGCAAACAGAATTCAGAAAGACAAAGCAGCCCAGATGGTCTATCAACAGTTAATTAAGTGGCAGTGCCCAAGCCAGGCTGATGCTGCCAACCTCATTGCCTGCAGACCCTACACGGGAGTCCGATTTAGACTGCTGGATGAAATCCTGGTACAGATTGGCATCAGCATCCTGCGACATGCCTTTGAAACACAGCCAAGCAACAAAATAAAAAAGAAAGCAAAATGAGAGTGAGTCTGTTAGGGTAGATTTTTTGTTCTCCTTTTAACAATGGTGGGATATAGCTTCTTTTTTTTCTCTTTCTCAGTGCTGGGTCTGTGTGAGCCAAATGAAGATTATTGATTTATTGTTTGAAATACTGAATTGTCCCAAAGACTAGTGGCAAAATTAAATCATGGTCACACAGAATAATAGGAGTTGGCTTCTATTGACTGTGTTTATCTATTACCCCATCGAAAATTATCTCCAGCTTTGTGAATATAAAGACTGCCTTGTTGATTTTTTGCCCTGCTACTACCAAGAAAATGTTTTTGTATTTATAAGACAAAAGCAGAATTGACTTAATAGCTAGATTTTATATCTAAAAGCAAGAAATCCAACAATTGTTTGCTTTCCACTTTCTCATAAGCCTTTGGAAAATCAGTCTTTCTTTCTTTCTTTCTTTCTTTCTTTCTTTCTTTCTTTCTTTCTTT
>NW_020769347.1:9150957-9187675 GCF_900518735.1 Pseudonaja textilis
TCTTTCTTTCTTTCTTTCTTTCTTTCTTTCTTTCTTTCTTTCTTTCTCCCTCTCTCTTTCTCGTCTCTCTCTCTCTCAGCTCTTTCTCTTTCTTCCTCATCTCTCTTTCTCTTTCTCCCTCTCTCTGTTTCTCATTTCTCTTTCTCTCATCTATAACTGCTAAGATTGGAAGCTGCTTTTTTATAATCCTATTTCTTTGCAGTTTTTTTCACACACATTTGTGTATATGTATCCAATACTCTTTCTTCCTTTCCACTATGTATTCAAAATGGGCAATAATTTTATGTGTGTGTGTGTGTGTGTAGTATGTGTATATGTGTGTTATGTATGTGTGTGGATATATGTATATATATTTCACTTTTAATGTGTGCCAGTGTACTTACAGTAAAAAAAATGACAATAAAAGTTATCCTATCCTATCTTCCTTCTTTTCTTCTCAAGCCCATTCCTCCCCACACCCTATTTTGTATTGGCTTTCCAACCAAGTATTTATCAGGTCTGATCCTATTTAGCTTTCTAAAATAAGCTTACTGAAATAAATACAAAACTAAACTGCCCAATAATTTACCTACCATCACTATCTTGCACCTGATTTCAATGTAAACAGCCAATCTGCAGCATTACTAAATTTTGCTAGGCTGCATGTTACTCTCTTCCTTGATAATCTAGTCCAGAGGTCCCCAAACTTGGCAACTTTAAGGCTTGTGGACTTCAACTCCCAGAATTCTCCATCCAGCAAAGCTCCGTCTCCTATCTATCTCTCACCCGTCTCTTGTGTACCTTACTCTGAGACTGCTTGTCACATTTGGTTCAGGAGCTTCTTTGCTTGCCCCATTTCGGGGCAGCAAAAAGCCCTGAGACACAGCATAGCACAAAACCACAGTGTTCCAGGAAGCCCCAACTATTCCAGCAATGCAGCGCAAAACTGCAGTGCCCCTGGAAGCTCCAACAACCCCAGCAGGACAGTGCAAAGTCACAGCATGCTAGGAAGCCCCATCTGTTCCAGAAACATAGCACAAAACTCAAGAACTCCAGGAAGTCCCAGCCTCTCCAATAGCACCCTGGGAAATCTCAGCCATCCCAATCCAATCCCATCCACAGTCACCCAACATGACCAACACTTAGTGGCCCTTATCATTCTGCACTTTAACTCCCCTGCTGATCTTTGTAATTTTCTTCTTCCCAGTGCTGACAAAGTACACCCGTGCAAGACAGCTGCTGATGGTTCCAGGCATTTTGATGCTATATGTGCCATTCTCCAAATGATCTCAGTCAGATAATCACTTCATCTGAAGCATCAGGCATCTGATGTGGAGAAAGGCACGTGTGGCCACCACACAAGGTTTTCGAAGGGATTTGTTTCAGTCCCAGTGCTGCCAGTACCACCACGGCTGCTAAGCAGTGCTGCTGTGCAGGGTATAGAAATATAGAGATTGGAAAGAGCTGAGTAGGTGAAGGGAGCTGTAGCACCCCTGCGGTCATAAGTCTGGGTATGTTGCCAAGTGTCCAAATGTTGATCATGAGACTATGGGGGTACTGAAGCAGTCATAACAGCTGTAACTTTGGATGGTTACTGAACAAATAGTTGTAAATCAAGCACTGCCTGTATAGTATTAGTTCTTCACTAAAATATACAAGTCACTATATGAGACAGATGGCTATATAAATCTGATAAATAAAAATAAAATATATTGACAGATATTGAAAAATAACTACATATACAGACTGTTTTCTAAATATGTAAGAAAATTTCATGCTGATTAGTACTTGAATAGGAGTCTGTCAGAAATTCCAGGGATATAGATTAATTAGGAAAATTGAAAACAAAATCTCAGAAGGAGATTGTTGTCAAGCAAATTGCTTGGATGGATTCATTCAGTCAGTTGAACTTGACTTGATGGAGTCTTTACACACTTTTATTTTAAAATTAAATTTGAAATGAAATGAAATAATAGAATTAAAAATGGCAAATAGTTCACAATCCACAGTCCACTCTTTCACTGCAATTAATTCCACAGAAATTGTCAAATAGATCTTAAAGTTCTTTGTTTGAAATATTTATGTGGCTACCATTCTTGTACAACAAAACCCTAGACAGTTAACTATCACAACATAGGGCAATAAAACAAACTTAAAAACCATGTCACATCACCAAGCTGCTGTAGTATTCCCATTCAGCAGATGTTGGGCTCAACTCCATCATGGCCCAATGCCTGGAGAAAGAACCAGGTCTTCATGGCCTTCTAGAAGGAGTCTTCATCAATCTCTATATAAAACTATAGCCAGAAGATAGTGATTTTTTTGACTGAAACACTAAGCAATTTTTCATGTGACCATTTGGACCAACCATTGTGTACATGATTGCTTTTAGCTGCATGAGAATTAGTCTACATAAATATATTGCCCATGAAATTATGGAAGCAAACCACTGCCACACTCTATGGTAAGCAATTAAATATATTAATAATCAAATATGCGAAAAACCCTTGTATCAATTGTTACTTAGGGATTTTTTTTTTTTCAGAGAGGTGGAAAGTCAATTGCAATAGGGTATAAAGAGAAATAGTGTATGAAAATTGGCTCATTAATGCATTAGGAATGCCTGTTCCAATACTTTCACAAAGAAGAAAAGCCATTATCAATTTTTCAAAGTTAAAAAAAGAAAATCATTTCACAGTTTAAATATTAATGTTAAGAACAGAGGTAACAAAATGGGTGATGTGAAAGCTTTAAAGTATCAAGACACCAAATTTCAAAAAGCAGGAATGTAGAATATTTCCACATTTTTCATTTTCTAAATTATATTAGCCCAAAGTATATACTATATTTTGCCTGTATTGTATAAGAAGAACATTATGTAACAACAATAACTCATTTTAAGATTTGTTGACTGTTAGAAACAGTAAGAAAATATCTTAATTTAAAAGTAAACGTCGAAGATCTGATCTCAAGAGTTGAAGTTATTATCACCAGTTAGTTTCAATTATTATTTAGCAAATCCACCCAGAAAAAATGGAAAGAGGAAGAATCAAGGGATTAAGAAAGCCAATCAAATTAAGAAATGGACATAACAATGGAAAGCATGTGGAAGACCTCAGCCATCTCATTTATCTAGAGAAATCTTGCTTAATCCAGCAATGTTAATGTAGCAGTTAGATAAGCTAAAGTTTCACAACTCTATCAAGGTGTATTTTTCCTTGAGAGATCTGCTATATATCTGTCCCTCTCCTCCCTTCCTTATTCATTTCTAGCTGGTTCCAAAGAATTTTATCCTGCAAAGCTGAATAGATTCCATCATTTTCTGTAAATGTAGACTTTCGTGTAGAGAAGAAGCTGTACCTAATTACAGAAAATTATGCAGAAGTGAGTAAATTAATTACATCTGGAGGCACAAATAAGGCTACTATTCAACAAACATTCTTAAATATTCTCCTGTACTCATAATCCATGGGTTGGTGGATGCAACCATGAGCATCCATTGTTTCAACTGCTTTTCTTAAAATAATGAAAATAACATTGTGCCATTATACACCACCCGTCAGTAATTACAACCTTTTGGACATGGATGTAGAATTTTGGAATCATTGCTGAAAGACAATATTTATTCCTGGCATAGGTATTTATCAAGCTGCACTTGGATTGTGTTCTTTGTTGTGCTCACAATGAGAAAACTAACAGTGACAAGACAGGAGTATGTGTTGGCACATCCGTCTGCAATTAGTATGGCCAAGGAACTACTCTGTTGCCTGCTGCCAACTAGGAAAAATGTAGTGAAGCATAGATAGATGCACCAAAGATCCCTGTATAGCTCTTTTTATGTCTTTGAATTCTTATTGGATAAAAATATAACATTATAGGAATGCATGTTGGAATCTTATTCATTCTCTCTCTCTCTCTCTCTCTCTCTCTCTCTCTCTCTCTCTCTTTCTCTCTCTCTCTCTCTCTCTCTCACACACACACACACATGTATACATATACACTGCACTCCAATCCTTAACAAATTTAGATAAAAGTAAATTGCACTGAAGTTGGTAAGACTTCTTAATAATTCTGTTTAATTCTTACAGAATTATACAATTTAGGAATTTGAAGAATTGCACCACGGGGCAGCAGTGATTAATTTTCATTTTTCTTTAGTATAATATTTGAGCTTGTATTACTTTATTCTGTAAATTATAGTGTTGGCATTAAATTTGTTAAGAATATGGAAAAGCACTGCTGAAAAAGTGACATAAAATTCAACTAAAATTATTATTCTTGGAATATATGTTTCTAAGCATGTTTTCATTTTCAAAATACACTATTTTTTTAATTTAAAATAAGTATAACATTACATAATGGTGGCATCAGAATCCTCCCCCCAAAAGGCAAAAGTAATGTCTTAGGATTCACATTCTGTTGTTAACTGAAAGTAAAACAAAGGGTAATGGAAGTTAAATCAGAAAAGAAGTAAGCAGGAAGAAATATTAGAATGGAAATCAGTAAAAAAAATATTGAAATCTTAGAGATTGCTCAGTCATATTGTAATTTGATAATTCCCCCAGGCTCTGAGGTTATAATATAGTTATCTAAGAATTCAGTAAGCATTCAGAAAACTGTTTCATTGTGCTAAAAGAGTTTGAATTTATCTACTCTGCCCTGCAAATATTTCTGGAGGTCAAAAATGGATAATGTCTCCCTCTATTAATTCCCCACCCACTGTCAAAACAACCTCAGTGTGTGATTTTCTGTTCTGGCTAATTTGCTTCTTTGCAGAAGAGGGGATATCATTTGAACTGAGTCAGTATTTACCATGATACTTAATGCCATCTAAAATTAACTTTTACTATTGTGCTATAATAGCACAATGGCTGTAATTCTTGCTTTGTAATAGAAAGGTTCTGCTTTGAAACCTGGCAGACCCTTTCTTTTTTAAAAAATGCAATTTATTGTTTTTGTTGTTTCTTCAATGTCCTATCTTCCCCTACAGTATGTATCTTTTTGCTATGCTTATAAATATGTAGAGAGTATGCACCAAACACATCTTCCTGTGGCACTCAAATTCTTTCTCACACAGCAGATAACTTCTAATAGAAGGCCCTATCCTTCTGAAAGAATTGCAGAAGAGACAGTTGTGCAAATGATCAAGTCTCAAGCCATTAAAGATTTCAAGTTAACAGTAAAATCTACAGTTGTGCTCAAAAAGGCAATCAATAACTACTGTGCGTCTTTAAATAGACTCAATATGATCCCTATGCCACATTTTGAATCAGTTTCAGTTTCTGGATATCTTTCAACAATAGGTTCAGGTACAGCACATTCAAGTAGTCAAGATGAACTATAATCAGGCTATGTAAGTTGTAATTAAGTCCAGATGTCACAAGAAGAGTTGCATTAATTAAATCTAGATGACTCAAGACCTGCATTTGGCACATTTGTTGTAATTGTGCAGATATGTTTCTCACCAAATTTTTTTTAAAAAATAATCTTAGTAGCAATTTGAATAAAACAATAAACATAATAGAAAATAAGAGAGAGAAAATAATTGCAAAAAATGTATTAAAAGATCCCTAAAAAGAGTTCTTACCCTCTTTATGATAAGTATAAAGAATTCCCTAATTGCTTCCAGTCCTTTTAGCTCAGAAATACAAAACAAGTAAGTAACATTTTCAATCCAATTGTCAGCAAAGTAACTGTACAAAGCTCCAAGATTTTAATGTTAATCAACATATATAAAACTCAGCATTCCAAATCCCACCTCTTAATTATGACAAATGTAACAAAATCCCATTTTATTTCCCAAGTCATGAAATTGTCCCAACATCATAATATAAACAAAACTGTAAAATTTCAAGGAGACAATTCCCCCTTTTATATAAGACAAACCCCAGTACACAATATTCCAAATAACACCTTATCTTCAAATACACATTTCATATCCATATTTCATAGTGATAAAATAATACCTATATCCTAATAAAGACCAAAACATATATTAAACGTGTTGAAAAGAAATGTTTCCCTTAAAAAAAATAATCAGAAGTTTCTTCAAACTTCTTTACTTTAATTTAAAAAAAACAGTTTAGTGTAAAACCAGTTTAGATACTATAAAAGTAGAACTACATGAACTAACTGCATGGGACAAAGCTTTTACAGCATACCCATTTTAGGCAAATTCAGTAAGATATCAATAACTACCAAAAGAATCACCCAAAATAACAACTCACTCCATTTATCCCTGATTGAGTAAACCAACTTTATAGTCTAGATATTTTTAAAAAGTATCTTGTGTTATTGTGTTGTCCTCTCTATCAAGCTTGGAATTCTGAATTAATGTCATTTTTGTAATCTATCATTTGTAATGAATGGTAGATTCAGAACCTGAAAGAGATTCATCTACAGGTAATCCTCAATTTATGACTGCAATGAAGCCCAGAATTAAAGTCCTAACTGGTGGTGATTGCTAAACAGGTCAACATGACCCTGCCAGATTTTGCAACCTTTTCTGCAGTGTTTGTTAAGCAAATGCCGTGGTCATTAATCAAAGCCATTTTAGCCAATGGTAAGATTTATTGACAGAAACTGGAAGTAAATACCACCTTCTGGCAAAAAATGCTGAAAATTGTAGTCACGTGACTGTGGGGGCAATGCAAGTGGCTATAAATAGGAGCCAGTTACCAAAATGCCCAAAATGCCATCACATGATAAGGGTGAAGAGTGTTGCAACTTTAAAATCATGTCATAAGTAGCTATAGGAAGTCTATCATATTTTGAATAATCAGTAAGTGACTGGTCATAAATTGAGCACTATCTATTGACCTTCTGGACATTCCTCACTTATTAGTTAACAGAAGAGTCTCTCCATGCTATGAGTAATGATTAACCAAACTTTGCTTAGTAACCTCAGAGATAAACTGGATACTAATATGGGAACAATCCTGTTGCTGTGATTTCTGTAGGTTTTTTTTCAACTTTTTCCAAGAAATCTTGTTTTAAAAAAAATCCTGGAAGAATCTTGCTTTCTGGTGAAGTGAAGTAATATCAAGAGCTTGACATCAAGTAGGAAAGATCAAGGAAATAAACCTTTTGTTTTGTTGCTAGCAATTGGTCTGCAGAAACATCGAAGGAGGATTGCCAGATTCTCTGTGTTTGCTAATTGTTGAGGTTCTGGAAAATATTCAAAATGTTTCCTGGTTAATTTATCCAAATTCAAATAAGGTTCAATATTCATTTTATTAATTGTTCTGCCTTTCCTGTAATTAACTTTTCATCTTGCTTTTTGTTGATATGGTCTTTGAATATAAATACAATCCAAAAACATATTATTTCTTTTTTGGGGGTGGGGTGGGGGAATGGTTCTTATTATATATAATTATCAAAGACTTAAAGTTACGCTTTTATTACCAACTTTAAAACCTCATGTTTCAGTTGTTCAAATTCTGGAGCTTGAGTGACCTAAATCTTCATAACCTGGTTGGAATTCTGGGATTTCTGGTTCCATCTAAGGAGCACCAGGTTCAGAGGTGGTATTCAGCAGGTTCTGACCAGTTCTGGAGAACTGGTAGTGGAAATTTTGAGTAGCTACGAGAACTGGCAAATACCACCTCTGACTGGCCCCACCCCCATCTATTTGCTGCCTCCCGAGTCCCAGCTGATCTTCTTTTGTTGCCCTGCACAGGAGAACAGAGCTGGAAAGCAGGTTAGTGGGGTGGGGTGGGGAGAGAATGGAATTTTGCAGGAACCTTCCCCCCGGAGTGAGGAGGGAATGGAGATTTTACACTATCCTTCCCCTGGACTGGAGTGGAAATGGGGATTTTACAGTATCCTTCACCTGCTACACACACCAAGCCACACCCACAGAACCAATAGTAAAAACAATTGAATACCACCACTGACCAGGTGGGAAAAGCTGTTCTGGGACTCCATAGATGAGACCTGTTAGAAGGCATTACTATATGTCTCTGACCATGTGTTGACATATTTAGGAGAATACATCCTGCTTTGCCATGGTCTTACCAACAGGTTCTTAATGAAAACATATTGTACTGTCTCCCTTTAAAGATGGTGGTGCTGGCCTGGGAATGGTGCTGTCTATAGTGAAATCAATAAATGATTCACATTTTTAAAACTAAACAGGAGAGAAAGTATTAAGCCGGTGAATACCAATCGTCAGATGACTGCTGAACTGAAGTCTGGTAAAATCTTGGGGTCATTTAGCACATGGATGCAGACAGGCTGGGATAATTCAGATAGGTCGCTCTGAAATCGAAAGTACTTCCCTGTTAGACAAAAATCTGTAATCCTGAAACTCAGATAGATTAATTAATTTGATTGCATAGCTGTGGTTTGTCATGTATGGGATAGATTAAATTTAAATGGGACAATAAGTTTTAAAAGATGCAGAAGGAAAATAACGCTGAGCTATTGCCTGCAGACGAAATGTTTGAAATACTAATGTACTAATACCAATGTCATGGTTTTGGAATACAGGAGTTTATTTGTTTAAAAAAAAACATCCAATGATGTGATTTTTCAATTACAGTGACAGTTATTTTGAAATAACTTCTTTTGTGCTTTGTGTAGGGATGTATGTGGGAGGGAAAGCATGCATCTTATTTAGTTGTTAAGAGCTGAATATATTGTGCTCCTGTAACACTCCACTGAATATAAATGTGGTTCTCCTGTGTCTACATATTTGATTTTATCATTCCAATAAGTTACCAAGCTCTTCGGGTATATCCTGAGAGGCGTGGGGGTGAAGCCATCCAAAAAGTGAAGATGGCTGACACACATAAAAATGACAGTGTTTTTGATTGCATAGCTGTGATTTGTCATGTATGATCACATAATTCAGTTTGGGATCTAGTATACTTATTCAGAAAACAATCTAATTCAATTTAGTTTTATTTAGATACTCTTCCTCTAGCAGGTTGTCTGAATTTGAATCTTGATTCAGAAATCTAAATCATGGCAACTTATAAGAGTTCTGTACTATTATTTATTGTATGATAGTCATTCTATTAGGTTTTACTATACATATTAAGTATTATTTACACCTTTTCTTAGTTTAAAAGAACTGGGTAAATGTTGCAGGTTGCTAAATAGGAAATAAAATGTACTCAATATCAAAGCAGAGAGTTTTGTTCTCAGCAATAAACTTACAAAGCAACATTTTGATGCCGATAATTCTTTTGAGACAAATGAAATAAATTGATTTTGGATTAGGAAACGGTGAAGAAAAATTCTATTGCAATGTAATTCTATTGCTAAGGTAGGAAATATCACACATTTTATTATACTACTCCCATGCTATTCTTGTACATTAAGCTTTTCAGCATTTTAGATTTGATCTCCAAAGGGTGCTTTACAGTTCTTAGAATTGTATGGAGAACAATTACATTATGGGAGGAAAACATACATCTACTTTAAGAACTATAGACTGGTGGAGTCTGAGTCAGAGGTGATATACATCAGGTTCTGACCAGTTCTGGAGAACTGGTAGAAGAAATTTTGAGTAGTTTAGAGAACCAGTAAATACCACTTCTGAATGGTCCCATTCCCATCTATTCTCTGCCTCCTGAGTCCAGCTGATTGGCTGGGTCTTCTTTTGTTGCCCTGCACAGAACAACAGAGCTGGAAAACAGGTTAGTGGAGTGGGGAGGGAATGGGATTTTGCAGTAACCTTCCCCCAGGAATGGGGAGGGAATGGAGATTTTACATACTGTAAAATTGCATTCCCCTGCCATGCCCACCAAGTCACGCCCACCAAGCCATTCTATGCTCACCAAGCCACGCCCATAGAACAGGTACTAAATTTTTTGAATCCCACCACTGTTCTGAGCTTTCCAAAAGTCGTCTTGAAAAACAAGTCCAAAGCACTATACAGTTATATTAAAAATCCCTTTTTCCCAAGTGTTGCATGCATCAATACTAGATGTCTTCTTCCACATAGAGGTGAATTATAAGCTAAACAACATACAATGCCTATGATCCAGACTTGTAATATATCTTTCTTTTACTAATATCCCCTTGCCTTGGGAAATAATCACCTCCCTGAGATCCAGCAAGCCCTTACCCTTCTAGCCTTTCATAAGACCTTGAAGAACCGACTCTCGACCGTGGCTTCTGACCATAGTTTTGGCAAGGAGCTGGTCCTGAATGTTCTTTCAAAGATTATGCTTAGAGGTTCGGCTATGGCAGTGGATAGCTTTTTTAAGAAGTAGGCACATATTCCATCTAGTCCAATAGATAGGGATGGTTTTAGATTGTGTAGAGCTTTTTCAACATTGTCTTCTGTAAAATTGATATGTATTAGATCATTGTAGTTGTCTGTGGTCCGACTAGACAATACTGAGCATGATCCATTGCTGTTTTCAAATACTGAGCCAAAGAATGTGTTAAAGAGGTTGGCTTTAATGGTGTCATCATTGCAGTCTTTGCAATTAGGTCCTTTCAGGGGTGGGATGGACCTTGAGTCTTTTAGTTTGTTGTTTACAAAATTGTAGAAAGTGTGGGTGGAATTGGTGCATAGAAGGTTTTCCTCTTGTTTAATGTGATAATTGGTGCATTCAGTCTTTATCTGGTGGCATAAATTTTTGTATCAGCAAATTTTAAATATGAAAATATAAATTTTCATACCAGTATATATTTCTAAGCATATAATTTTGGCTAAAATACACTGAATTGAATTCACAGTATCATTTTCATTTGCTTTGTTTTTTTGTTTTGAAAGAGAAATCATAAGGAATTCAGATCAAAACAGTTCCACTTTAGAAAAACAAAATACACATGCATATGGTGTAATATATAGTTTGATGTTAGCATAACATCAGAGTCAGAGAATCAGATTGCGTTATTCTTATAGCATTCTTATAACTTTATCACCAGAATAATTCAGCATGTTGGATCAATAGTTTCTATCTGGCATTTTACAAACCAAGACATAAACTGTTTAAAGTATCTCATTCAAATGATTTCATTTATTTTTGATCTGGAATCATCCAAAGCTTTCCATATAAGGTAGCAGAATTAACGTCTTAAATTCCTGTCTCTTTACCTAATTTCTATAGTTGTTCTACTGTTTCACTGGAAATAGTTTCAACATAGTTTCGATTGAAAATCCACTGATTTGTGTACACATGTTTAGATGTACCCTCTAAAAAGGCAGATCTTTTTGTGATTTTACCAAGTAATCATGTACTTTGATATAAAATAATTATATATGCTTGTGGGATAACAAACCAAGGGTTAACACATCTATGAGCTTAGCATGAGCTTTTGATCCATCTGTAGGCAGGCCCAGTTACAGTGAAGGTGTCAGCTGTTCAGTTGCAGGTTGTTTGCAGACTCAGCTATGAAGCCTAGGCAATTAACTTCTATCAAGGTCATTGTTCAACATCAGGTAATGCAGAGGAATCCACTCTCTGAAATGAAAAATGGATTGCTAAGCCTAATTGGAGCCTACCAAGGACAGTCTCAGTTGCACTTTCAAAGTTTCATATCTTTGAACTTTGAGCCTGGTGACAACACCGGCTGCAGTTCGTTTTCTTTTATCTTCCTTATAGGAGGAATGAGTGCAGCTAAGACATGCCAACATTTGCTATTAATCAGAATCACAAGGATGATTAAGTGTCCCCGTTCAAATGCTAAGGTAATAATATGAAGGACTGGTGAGGTGGTATAAAAATCACTTCCAGAGTATACTTTTGTTAGCTTTCAGTGCTCCACGATTTTCCATAGAACCTTAAGTTACTAGTTAAGCACTCTCAAATTGAAATTCCAGTGATGAGGCTATTCCTGGAAGAAGGAAGATTCATAGCCATTTTGTAGCTTAAAAATCTACACTGGTACAAAGGAAACAACAGCAGCTTGTCCTCAGCACAGTGCAAGAATTCACAGGAGTTTCTGAATCCCAATTTAGCACTAAAGTAAAACTAAAGGGAGCATGCTGAGCCTGATATTTGAAAAAGGGATGCACATGAAAATGGTTCTTTTTTCCCTGCAGATGAAAGACTGTAGGGAAGCAGACAAATTAAAATGAAAGCCATGGTTTCAACTGTAAATAATGAAAATTGTGAGTCGTTAACCCAGGCTTTCTGGAGTTGGTTGTCTCTTTTAAGATGCACTTTTTACAGCTCACATAGGAACGAAAAGTATTAGGAGGAGCTTTGCATGGGGTAGAAACTTTCATAAGGCATGCTTTGGCAAGTAGATTTTCACCTCCTCAAATAGATCTGTCTGGTTGTTGGTGTAGTTTTAACTAATCACCCAAAATCCTAGTGGGAATTGTTGTTCTGAGGATAAATACTTTGGGTTACTGATATGTCAGGAAGTGAAATAGTCATGAATTTATTTTGTATGGGACTATATTGTGATATGAGGTACCACTAAGCTGACCTTGACTTTTAGAGTTGTAAATTAACCTGTGCAGTTGAAGGGAAAAAGCAATGGCAAACCACTTTTTGAATGTTGCCAGAAAAACAAAGTGTTGTAGGCACTTTATGTATCTGGTTGATCTCCTGTCTGGTCTGTAGAATGTAAAGGCTACTGGAATACTAGAAAAGTTTATATCTCAATAGTTCATTTCATTCATGCTGATCCTGAAAAACTCCTTAATTTTTCTAAGGAGCTCTGGGAAATGCAGTGGCAGAAGGGATGCTGAAGGGATGCCCTTCTTTTTGGAAATGAAAGGCAAGATCATCTACCTATGTACCATTGTAAATTCTCATGGAATGTTTTTGCAAATAGCTAACTTTATTTAGATTACTATGGTTAGGACCAAACTTCCTACTAAGACAAAACTAGACAAGTAGCATTTTGTGTAATGTACAAAAAAAAATGTGAAATCACTTCTGCCATTTTTCTAGCTGGTGTAGAACTTCATACACATTGTTTGTCCCAAAAATCTAGGATGTCATAAGGTATAGATGTAGTATAAGTGTGATTCAATGCAGAGTGTCCTTTTTAAATTTACACATAGAAGTTTTCTAAATCAGTGGGACCCAACCTTTGTGGCTTGGTGTTGTGGTTTGCCAGCAGCCTGTGCAGACGGCAATGGAATTGGACAGTGGGGAAGAATGGGGACCAGTCCAGGAATCTGGAGAGGACTTAGACGAGGGTCCTGTGTACGATGCAGAGATGGGGCCAGGACCATCTGGGAGTGTTGTGCTGACTCTGGAGCTTCCTGAGTCTGGCAGCAGAAAGGCAAAGGAACAAGGGGAGCCTGTTCCCAGTGTGTGTGTGTGTGCAGAGCTGCTAGAAGGCAAGAGCAGCTGAGACAAAAGAGACGACTTGGGAGTAAGGCTTGGAGGTGATTGCCTGTCCCATAAGGTATAAAGGCCAGGCAAAGGGAAAGAAACCTTTGCGGGAAGCAACATTGTTTGCTTTGTTCAGATTAAACCTTGAAGCTCTGTGTGGACTTTGTACTCCATTTGGCTTTTTACAGTTAATTTGGCACTTTAGTTGTTGGCAGCACTTCAAAGGAGAGAAAGGTGGTTGCTTATCTCGAGGGACTGTTTGGGACTCATTACAGGCTGGGAATGAACATAATTCCCAGCACTGAAATAAAACAAGAGTTTTAACTAAGTGTGTGCTTAATTACGGTCTTGGAAGCCTTGATCAGAACACTTGGCAGCCCACTGGGGGGGATGGAGGTAGGGGAACTGACCACATGACTGCAGGCCAACACACACACACAGAGCTCAACTTGTGTGAGCAGCAGACATATGCATGCAAACAATTGCCCCCCACTCACACAAGTTGAACTGTGCACACTTGCTCCAACCAGCCAGTTGTACAGCCAAATTTCCAATAAGCTGTGACCCAGTAGCAGATGAGCGGTTGGGGACCCCTGTTGTAAGTGACATTTAAGAGTTTTTGGTATGGTACCCAATTTGCTGATAATCTCTGGATCCTCCACATATATTATTATTATTATTACTATAGTTTGTTGTACATATATTTTGACTGGATTTGGCATTTTTATCAACCTATCAGTCTTTATGCATATAGGATGTGGGATAAATAGACCTTCAGATAACAACATGGTAATGGAATCAGTAACACAGGCCATTTCTGTGGAAAAGTAGCACATACTATTAACAAATAAGCAATGGAATGGTTAACATCAACTGGAGCTTTCAATACAATGCAAACTCTCTTAAGAAGATGTGTAAATTGTTTAGACAATTACTGTATATTGTACAACTGGATCCCTGTACCAATCTCACCCCAGTGAAACTCCTAAGATCAATGCTATGAGTTCCTGAATGTGTCTTCACTGTTGCCATAAGATTGAAACTGGATGTCATAATCTGTTTTTGATTTCCCATGTAAGACTTCGCCCACACATTTCTGGTGAGAATACCAAAATCTTACAACATTTCAGAGAGTTTGTGTGAGATCTCAGGGACATGACCAATAAAATTGCAGAAGACTGGAAAAACTGGTTAGATCTTTGGTGTCTTTTGTTTGTTTTTGTAATTAATGGAGGAATCCAGGCCCATCTTCCATAAATTAATGTATCCTAGAAGTCAGAGTGTGAAAAGAATGCTTCCTAATGTAGCTCATCAGATATATATTGGCTGAATTTACAGTTATTTCTCAAAACTTCCTTTACCTGGCTATTCCATTTTTGTTTTTTCTTACAATAAATATCAACTACCAAAATGCACTATATGAAAAATGAGAAAGTTCTATAAATAACTAAGCAATCTAATGATTCCATTTCATTAGATCAATTTGTTTACTTTAAAAAGCCAAAATGAAAAACTTGGGTCCAAATACTTATCTGTACAGTTCTCACAATTTATCTTATCATCAGACTTCTAAAATGACCTAAAATGTACAAATATAATTTAAAACATAACTTTGCATTAGGTTTAAATCTGCAGGGTTTTTTTTCCTTTTGGAAAGTCCACAAATACTGAGTGGTCCAACATCCTCACTCAAATCACATCTTTATATGTTCAGTGCACTGTTCATCTGATATTTAAATGCTTTTATTTATTTTTGTTTTTTAAAAAATATGACTGCTGCTTATCTTCTGAAGACAGAACACTTCAGCCTTATCTCATAACCTGCAGGAGCAGCTACTATATTATTATGAATAGCTTTCTCCCAACTCTTTAGCTAGAGTTATTAAATTGATAACTATACAGAGAGTTTTTCAAAATAAATTTGTCTAGGACTGCATTAGTTTCAAGTTAAGAACTAGTAACAAAATATAGACTGAAGGATTTTGTCTTTGAGAGTTTTCTTTATATTTAGAAATACAATATTCTGGTATGAATGTCATTTTTAGAGGGAGGAAAGGGGGTCTTTAGAGAATACAGGACTTCACATGTAACGTCTGTCATTTCCCAAGGACTGAGTTGAGCCATGCAGTCCCTTGAAAAGTTGAGTTGCTTTAAGGAGTTGCAGGTAGGTGCTACATTGGTCAAGTCCAAAGTGCTACAGAGTTCTGTTGTTTTCAGTAAAATATTTCAAAAGAGGTCTTTACAGGTGGCAGAAACTTTCCCTTTCTGAATACAGCTAATGTAAAGCTGTGCTACCAATTTCTCCATGGAGGAAATACAAGAAAATCTCCCACTCAAGCAATTAAGTTTTTGGCATCTAATCTGGGTTGGTCACCAGGACCACAGGTTTTGTCTTCTGAGTTCTCAGACTCATACAGGAGCCCATCTTCAGGGAAGTTCTCTCTTAGTTTCCTGAAGATGGGCTCCAGCACAAGTCTGAAAGCCCAGAAGACGAAACCTCTCATCCCAGTGACCAACCCTGATTGGATCCTGCAGCATTATTCTTGGACATAAAGGTATATTCACCTTCATTCAAGAGAGATATGGATGGGTAGCACTTCAAACAAAGCTTTCTTCCCCAATTCATATTCCTACACATTGTCATACAGTGTACTAGGTCTACTTCCACAGATATTGCCCACACTCAATCTATGCCATACTTTCATGCTACTGTCCTGTTCTCAATAGTTTTGTGTTTTGTCTTTTGTACAGATGGCCAGAGGTCCTACCAGCTGGTCCATGAGAAAGGAAAAAAATAGCTGAAAGTTGGAATCCTATCCCATCCTTCTCTTGCAATATTTTCATGGTCAATTAAGATACAAGATGGAAACTAACCTGGAAGAGGAAGTGGCAAAGCCACTCCTCAGAGTGATTAGGAGGATGGCTGATCAACAAAAATACCTTAGTGACAGGAAGAGCAGGAAAATCCTAGGAGCCGGGATGGAGGTTTGCCAATAGGTTTTTATTTACATTGCAGCTCTAAGGAAAATGCTACCAAAGAATCTTTGCAGTATTTTTTTCTGGAATGGAAGCTGAGCTAATAAGCTGGAATATTCTGCATGTAACATCTATGCTCTGCAACTGAACTACATTCTTTCTGTTTTAAAATTTGATCATGGCAGGAAAAAAAAAAACAATTTTCCTTTTTAATAAGAAAATGCCACCAAAAGTCAGACTTAGGGAAACATCGTTCGCATTCTAGACAATTAAGGAAAAATACATTATTGTTTATATGCACTGACAGAAATATACTTTCAAATATGGCGCTTGAAAACCACAGATGCGAATGCTAAAGGGTGGAACGTCATTTTGAATTGCTTCATTGACAGCAAAATCATTCTAAGCCAAATGAATGTGGTTATTGCGGTCATGAACTTCTGAAAACAAGGAAACTACGATACTGAGGATAGCATTTCTTCAAAACTTGATATCACTATTAAATATAATCCACCCCATTCACTCCAACTCTTTTTGAGAATAATAACGATGTTGTCAGATTAACAGAGGGGAAAAATGTAAGGGAAAGAAAAATTATATAGTTCTTGAAAGTAGGTTTTGTAATCTGCAAGGGAAAATATATATTTGGGATATCTGATGTTTGAAAGGATGCCTTGTGGGTTACAATACGGAACTTGTTGAACACTTTATTTTTATGCTTCACATTAGATTATGTTGTGTTTTTTATGTTGCAGTTATTATCCAGATGACCTACATAACAATTTCAGAGATTGGTTTCATTCTTTTGAAACTGGGATTGGAAAAGAAAACTGTCTCTCTCAATGGATGAGATTTTATGACAATTAATGGCAAATGGAAAGGATGGGGGTGGGGGGAAGAAACATCTAAAATATAGATTTCTGCTCTCCTACAAGAAAACAGTGTTTGACAGATTAAAAAGAAACTTCCGCATTCTATTGCTGTCGTTTCTACGTAGTAAAATGTGAAATTCAGTAAAAGTAAGATCCTTTGCCTGAAGCACTGAGTGCTGAATATCTCAACTAGCCCACAGATAATTTCAAAATAAACTTTCATTAAATGTTTGTTTATTTCTAATAAAATGTTATGGTAAATTTTATTCAAGTTGGCAATTGAAAAATTAAAAAGTAAAAGAAATAAAAGAAAAAATAAAGTACAAAAAGGAAAAAAAATAGAAAATAAAAAGAAGCATACAATAAAAGAAGCATACAATAAAAGAAGCATACAATAATGAAAAAGGAAAGAGATATATCTTAAGAAATCACCCTTCATCAAAACAAGTATAAGCAATTTTTGTAACTTATCACCTTCTCTTAAAATAGAACAAATTATCTCTTCTTTTCACACCCCATATTTTATATAAACATATCCTTAAAATTGTATTGTTTCAGTCTGGACAGCAAAAGTCCATTTAGGGTTACCCAGAGATATCATATTTATTTTGATGTTGGTTCAAAATAACCAATTTTATGTGCTTTTCTTTAAAATCCAATATAAAAAACTCACCTCTAGATCTATTTGTTATTTGTATATGTTAGATCTCATGATTGCCAATGTCCAATGACAGATATGGCACAACAAGAAAAGGGATTTGTATATTTGTTTTAATTATAAAAACTTCATCTGGTTTCATTGGTATATCCAGCATAGCATCTTTTTCCATGTCATTTCAAATAACAGAATAACAGAGTCAGAAAGGACTTTGAAGTCTTCTAGTCTCCCTGCTAAAGCAGGAAAGTCTTTATAACATTTCAGACTGGCTGTCCAGTCTCTTCTTAAAAGCCTCCAGTGATGGATCATCCACAACTTCTAAAGAAAAGCCATTCCACTGGTTAAGTGTTATCTCGTTTAAGAAATTTGTCCTTAGTTGTGGTTGCTTCTCTCTTTGATTAGTTTCCATCCATCGTTCTTGTCTTGCCTTTTGGTGCTTTGGAAAATAGGCTAACCCCAACTTCTTTGTGGCAGTTCCTCAAATATTGGAACCCTGCTATGATGGCACCCCTAGTCCTTCCTTTCAATACACTAAACAAGCACAATTCCTGCAACCATCCTTCATATGTTTCAGCCTCCAACCCTCTAATCATCTTTGTTGCTCTTTTTCTGCACTCTTTCCAGAGTCTCTACATCTTTTTTTAATAATATGGTGACGCAAACTGGATACAGTATTTTAAGTGTTGTCTTACTAAGGCTTTATAAAGGGGTATGAATACTTCAGGTGAATTTGATTCTATCTCTGTTAATGCAATCTACGATTATGTTGGTTGCATACTGCTGGCTGATATTTAGGTGATTGTCTACTAGGACTCCAAGATCCAAGATCCCTCTCACAGTTATTGCTATTGAGCAGCAGGGGAACTCAAAATAATTAAAGACGGAGATGCAACTGGGCAACTGAAGCCCTACCCCTTTTAACAAATCAATCAACCCATCAGAATAGAGCTGAAAGAGACCTTAGGAGCCTTCTACTCCAGTCCCCTGTTCAAGCAGGAAACCCCATACCATTTTGGCTATCCAGTCTTTTCTTAAAAACTTCCACTAATGAAGCACCTACAACTTCTGAAGGCAAGCGGTTCTACTGGTCAATTGTTGATTCGGGTAATTTAGACAATGTTGATTCAGAGGTTGCCATGTTGATGTTCTTGCACCCCACAGACCCTGAGAATATAGGCTGAAAAAAAAAATGTATCCAAAGCTATGCAGGAAATTTTATGGCTTAGTGCAGTTGTGGCTCAAGTCTTCCCAGTATACTGTCCCTCAGTTATTAGAACGTTTTATCCATTTTCCTTCCATTTTAAATCTTTTTTTGTAATGGAGAATACTGAGATGAAAAAAAAGAAACCACAGGATTTTAAAGCAGGTTCAACTGAATGGTTAATTCCGCTCCCCCTCCACAACTACTGAATCATCTTATCTGTTCATCGAATGTATTATACTCCTACATTCTTTAAAACAGAAAAAAAAACCACCCCTTAGGGAATATTGTTGCATGGAGGGGGGTGCAATAAAATAATTTACCATAGAAGAGATTTAAGTGACATAGGCAGATGTGTTGGCATGCTGGAAAGGTAGAGATTAAGTCTGTCACTTTACATATCTCACTATTTTTAGAGCAAGATACAATGGAACAGAAGCAAAACTATTTGGATAAATACATAAAAGGCTCTTCCTGACATGCCTAATAATTTAATAATACTGCACAAGTAGAGAAATTTAACAAAGTGGGTCCTCTCTTTTTTTTTCTTTTTAAGTTCAAACCCTCACTACTAACTATCTTTTGTTATCCAAAGGCTGTACCTGTGTCAATCTAATTATTCGGCTTAAGCAGAAATATTTGCCTATAGTAGCAATGCTGCAAGTGTAATGAATACCTACAGATAATAATATATTTTTGAAGTCTGATAAGAAAAGATCATCACATTTCCCACTCCATTAGAGTGATCTTTCAATTTTATTTATTGACATATCTTATGGTAATGAATCAACAGACACAGGAGAATGAAATAATAACGGTGAAGAGTTGTTATCCTAACCCAAAGAAAGGTGGAAGGAGTATTCCTATTGCTGAGAGTATGTGAGTGAAGTTTTTTCCTTTTATTTATTTATGTTAAAATCATATTTCCCTTCTCCATCAAAGAGCTTTCCAAGCAATCTATAAATAGCATGTAAAATGCTTCATGCATTAGAGACATGCAGTCCTCTGCGTTCTCATTCCTATGTTAGACTTATTTCTATATTGGAAATAATATCAACAAAATATAAAGCAAAAGCAGCTTTCCCCTAAATAAAACACCATAGGATCGCAGCCTAAATCAATTATTTAGTTAATTAATTAGCTTTTAAAATATTAACCCTAAGTTGTCATTATTATTAGGGTTCATCACATGATCAGTCAGATGTTTATACTGGATTTGGTATTTTTATCGCTCCAACAAACTGGCAAATAGAAATAGAACAGCTGTGGCAAATGGGGGTAGGCAGATGTAGATGTTTAACAGTGTTAAAAGTACTGTTGCAGGATGTAATCTGTTTAGAGGAAAGCTGCTTTTTTGCAATTGACTGTTGATGATTTTGTCAATGCCAATAGTGTTTAAACACTGCCCCAGTTTTTTGCAATAATATCCAAGACCCCTTTTTCTATTGTCATACTATTGTTGTATTCTTTTGTCACAGTCATTCTATTTCTATTTGTGAGTTTTTGTATTTTGCTATCTTCTTCAGATCCTTCTTTTCCACTATCTCCAGGTATTGCCATGTCTAGACATTTTTTCTTTTTTATTGACAATTGTTAAGGCTGGGGTGTTATGTGGCAGATGGCACTTTAGTTTCTTAATTTTCAGAATGGGACAACTTGCTGCAACCAAAACACCATGCTACAGGACAACTCACCATGGCCAATTTGCTATGGAACAACTCACTGCAAGATGATTCAACAATTCAGTTTAATTATTTAAAATGATTAAAATATTATTTTAACTTTTGTCATTCACATTTCATTTTGTCCCTCCTTTGGCATCCTTCCTTTAATGATTCTATTCCTCTATTTTTTCTATATTACTGTAACTCTTGTCCCTTGACAAGTTTTCCCATGGTAAGTTGTCCTGCAGCAAGTTGGCCATGATGAGTTGGCCATAACAAATTGGCCATGATGAATTGACTATGGTGAATTAGCCATGGTGAGTTGTCGTAGGCTGTATTTTGTAATTTGCTCCAGTTCTTTCTCATTTATTCTGCTGTCTCCAGCTATTGCCACATCCATCAACCAGACATTTTTGTCTTTCTTATCAACAATTGTTAAGTCGGGGGTGTTCTGTGACAAGTGCCTGTCTCTTTGGATTCTAAAGTCCCATAGCACTTTCGCTTATTCATTTTCTATTATTTTCTCTATTTTTGGGTCCCACCAATTCTTGTTTGCAGGTAAATGATATCTCTTGGAGATCATCCAATGCACCATTATTTGTATTTTGTCATATCATTGTTTGTAGTCAATCTGTGCAATCTTCCTGCAACAGTTACTCATATAGCCACTATTTCTTCAGCTTCTTTGCATAGGCAGCACTTTCTCTCTTCTCAGTTCTGACTTTGTATGCATTTGTTCTTAAGGCTTGGTCTTGTGGAGCCAGAATTAACCTCTTTCTTCAACTTCCCTGGTCTTAGCAATTGCCAGGTCATTTCTTCTTTCCCATCTATTTTTTTTAAAATGTACTGGTCGTGTAATACATTGTATTATTATTATTATTTTGTTGCACAGTCAGTCATATGTTTAAACTGGATTTGGTATTTTTGTCTGTCTATCAAGTTCTTTCCAAGGACTCAGTATAGGCAGATCATCATCACAGGATGTGGTTCTGAACAAATCTGCCTTTTGTAATTGACTGGTGAATTTGCCAATGCCAATGGTTTCAAGTGGTTATTGTTATAATTGTGATTATTTTTATTTTCATTCAAGGGAATCCCTCTTTTAAGATGTAACTACAAACAAAGTATACCATTTTATATGCAACTTTTATCTGTATGAAATGTAGGCAAACATCCTAAAGCCTGGAATTTAAATGCAGTAATTTTAATAAGGTAACATCTGAAAAAAAAATCATTAAAAATTTATTTGTGTGTGAGAGAGAGACTAATGAAAGGCCCTAGAAGAACTAGCTTTTAGTTGGCAGGTATCATCCCATAATTAGTTATTTAGTCAAATAACTTCTAAAGTTATAGCATCTATAGCATCTTTGGTGGCTCACCTTATTCTTCCTCAGGTAATTTTGTAATGCTGAGCTCAGCAAAGAGCTCTGACATCCTTGTCTTTTTCAAAGACTTTGTTTCTTTATGTCAATCTTGGACACATTCCTGTCCAGCCTAAGAAAGGAATCCATAATAATGAGAACAGGAAAAAAAGGGAAAACTTCAGTGTTGGTTTTATAAATAACTTTTACCTAAATATCTGCATTTGTTTTTTGCATGGTTATTGGCCATGAAAGTCATGGAACAACATTTAAAGCCTTGGAAATGCTTTACCAATCTTAATAAAGAAATAAAATACATTCAAAATGTTGCTGAAATAAAATACATTCAAAATGTTGGTGAAATAGTTTGAACATTCTTATAAATAAAAACCCAGGGAATCTCAGGAGCTGCATACATACCAGGCAGACATAATCAAAAAGATCTTTTTCACTCAATTTCTCTTTGGCTTTCTGCCTTCTACAGTCTTCCAAATAACTGTCATTAGCAATAAAAGATTCTTCTACCACATACAATATTGGACAAAGGGTTGCTCTTTGAAAGAGAAAAAAAAATCTTAAATAGCACCTGGTTGTGTTTTTGTGGTTAACAACAACGGGATTATTTATTCAAGACCAGGAGTATTTATTCAAAGGAAAATGATAAAATTACCTGCTGTACCTCTCAAATCTTTCTTGTTATGCTCAATAATAGTTTTGTTTTCTGCATCAACCAAAAGATTAGGTCCAAATTCTTTTTAAAAATGTGGAAAATGTGTGGAACTTTTCTTAGCCTCCAATATAAAAATAAAGCCAAAATTATCCTGAGAATAAGACTGTTTTGTTGAAAAGAAAATGAGGTGTCAGATGACCCCTGGGCTTTTTGCTTTCCTAAAGTAAACCCATAAAGCACACTGTGGTTTCACTGTGCCAACAATTCCTAATGTCAAGTTCCTTACATGGTATTTGGGATAAATCTATATGAATAGCAGATTAGGTAATAAACTGAAGTTTACATTGTAGTCCCCAAATATATCAGATATTTCTGCTTACTGATGAAATAACTTGTCCCTCAGATCTGGCAGAGTTCATATAGTCCTGGGTCCCTGGTGAGGTAATATCACTTGGTGGTCATACAATTTTGGCCCAGATTCAGGCTTATTTTTTCTAACTATTATCTTGGTAACAGGTCTTCCTTCTGTTCTTCGAGATCATGCTTTTTCTTATCACACATTTTGCCACTTTAATGCTTTCTCATACCACTGTCGTAAGACAATCCTTATCGTGGTTCTCTAAATATCTATGTGCATACCTTTCTTTGTTAAAAGCATAATACATAATATGAGCTCGAGAATGTAGCAACATAAAATTTCTAAACATTGAGTGCTTTAGTCTGCAGGATAATGACTGGGAAGAAAAACTTCACTGAAATATATATTTTATAGAGAAATTTTATTAAGTTACAGGAGATGGGCACTGTATGATCATGTTCATTTTATTTGGGTTTCATGAAACATAGATAACCGGGTGTTATTTTATGGGATCCAAAGCCTCTCCTGGGAATTGAACTTATAGGTCTTTATTTACTTCATTTATTTATTTTATTATTATATTTCTATCCCACTCACCTCACTTTTATTATATTGTTATAAAGTAAGCAATTACAACAGCATAATAAAACAATTTCATCATCATCATCATCATCATCATCATCATCCTAGCCATTGTCTATCCACTGCAAGATGAAGGCCTCTTCTGCATGTTTCCAACAAATACAGTACAGTATAAATAAAACAATGTAAACCCTTGGAAAGACGCACAGATTAAAAATAGAATTAAGAACAAGTTAAAATTGCAAGTTAAAAGTAAAAATCAAAGTTAAAAAAATTCAGAAGGCTAAAAAGCTTAACAGGAACGCTCTCAAGCCATCAGCCACCCCCAAGGTTGCATCACATTCTAAGACCTCCGTGCTAGTTGTCAGATACATGTCTTCAACCCTTTTCTGGAAAACCACATACAGTTGTTAAACCATGGTCAACGTAACTGTGTAAACATATACTGTAGAAACTACCAGCAAAAGGACAAGGGTAAAAGTCATGTAAAATATTGACCATGACATAATATGACATCTCCATCTTTCTGCTATAAGAATTTAAGAGAAGGGGGCTGTATCATTCTGATAGCTCATATTTTAATTAAATATCATTAAATGGGAATCTAACACAACTAGTAAAATTCCAGCCTCCAATATAATATTTATTTGTAGAATGCCTTTGGCTGCCATGAGATCCAGAGGTCTATTTAGAAAGTAAAACTAAATTAAAATGAAATTGAGTTAAATAATAATATATCTATGATAACATAAAATTACAAAAAAGAAATTTGTGATCATAGTTTTTTTGTTTTATATTTTTATTTGCTGTAAGTTTTTCCCACTTTTTCTTTGAGGGGTGAGTTGTTAGGTTTTTATTCTATGTATATTTGTTTAAAATGGTCTGTCTGGTATAACATAATTAATAAATAAGAATAACATTTTAAAGAAAATTATGAGTTACTGAACCTTAGTTTGTAAATGCATCTATCTGCCCAAAGAAAGAAGAGGAACATAAGCCAAGTTGAAAAATTGAGACTAAATATCAGATTTTGCCTTTATATAAAAAGGCATTTCATGACAGGTTATTCTCTCCATGGTTCCAAAGTAGAGATGGTTCCTGTTAAGTTTGGGTAATGAGAGGCTGAACCAGAGCATGAGTGCAACAAATACTTTATTGTGGTAATAAAGGACTGAACGTGCTAGCCAAGCTTGGAACTAGCTCGCAGCGATCAGCAACTGGTTGGACCCCGCAGCCTGCTTTTATAGCTGGCTGCTGGGGAGAACCAACCAATGAGAGAGGGGGCAGCCGCCCCCGCAACGCGAACGGACCTGAGTGGGAACTCCTTAGAGTTCCAGGGACATAACACCCCTTTCCCCCAGATGCGAACACGCATAGTCTTTGAGGTAGGCAGGAGGTTTATGCTGGCGCCCAGAACGGCGCAACTCGGGTGGGTTGTCTGTCAGTTCAGAGTCTGAAGGGGAAGGCAGGATCGGTAGGGAGTCACGAACGCATCCCTCGGTTCGGGTTGGTTCGGGACTCGTAGGGCTGGTCACTGGGGACGTGCTTCCGTTGACTGGTTCGGACTGGTCAGCCATCTGGACGTCGCTGTCCGTGTTCGGATTCCCTGGATCGGCTGCTGGTGTAATCAGGTCACCGGAGTTGGTGCTGATGTGGGGTTGATGCTGTGGCCTTGCCCCGGTCTGTAATTCTGAGTCACTGCTGACGAGGGTGCTGTGACGCCTTCGCAGCTGGTCTAGGTGTCTTCTCCAGACTCGACCATCCTCCAGTCTGACCCGATATGACCTGGGTCCGGTGATAGCCACGATCTCGCCCGGGATCCATAGTGGGTCTCCAGCAAAGTTCCTCGCGAATACGGGTTCCTGTAAGACAAAATGCCTAACCCCCGATGTGGAAGCGAGGGGAGAGTCAGGGCAGTAATGTGGGTGAAGCCTGTCCAATACAGTCCGCAGGCGTCTGCCCATCAGGAGCTCAGCTGGGGACTTATTAGTGACTGTGCACGGAGTTGCATGCTGGCTCATCAGGAAACGGGAGAGTTTATGGTGCCAGTCATCCTTGCTGAACCTAGCTAGAGCTTCTTTAGTGGTCCTAACGGCTCTTTCAGCCAATCCGTTACTGGCAGGATGAAATGGGGCCGTGAAGATGTGGCGGATGCCCAGGTTGACAGCGAAACGGCTGAACTCGGCTGATGCGAATTGGGGGCCATTGTCGGAAACAATGGAGTCTGGAAGCTCGTGTGTTACAAACAGGCGAGTTAATACCTTGGTAATCGCTAGTGTGGTGGTTGTGGATAGTTGTGCCACGTCAATCCACTTAGAGTAGGAGTCCACGACCACTAGGAACATTTTTCCGTGCAATGGGCCGGCTAGGTCGATGTGAATTCTGGACCACGGAGCGCTGGCGCTTTCCCACTTAGTAGGGGTGGCAATTGGAGGGGCTGGATGGGATTCCTGGCAGGGATTGCAGGAGCTTACCCATCTGATGATGTCCTCTTCGAGGCCCGGCCACCATACGTAGCTGCGTGCTAATGCCTTCATTCTGACGATGCCAGGGTGCCCCTCGTGCAACGCCTCCAGAACTCGGGTACGCAGCGAGGTCGGGATGACCACTCGAGTGCCCCACAGCAAACAGCCCTGCAAACTGGATAATTCCTGCAGGCGGGTCTTGAAAGGTGTAAATTTGTTTTCAACATCACCGCCCGGCCACCCCCTCCTCACCCAGTCCAGTACCTGGGCGATCGTTGTGTCAGTCTTGAATTTGGCCGCAATGTCAAGGGCAGTGATGGGGAGGTCCAATTGGGTGACCTCAAAGATAGCATGGACCGGAGCAGGGTCTTCAGCTGGAGCCGGCAGGGGGCAGCGGCTGAGGGCGTCTGCGTGGGATAATGTTTTACCTGGGCGGTGTATGAGTCTATACGAGTATGCCGCTAGGAAAAGGGTCCATCTCGTCATTCTAGGAGAGAGGACTTGAGGGGTCTGTTTGTCCCCAGCTAGTAGACCCAGGAGAGGCTTATGATCCGTGACCAGCTCGAAAAAGTGGCCAAAAAGAAATTCGTGAAATTTCTTCACTGCTGCGACAGCTGCTAGAGCTTCCTTATCGATCTGGCTATAATTGCGCTCTGTTGCAGAGAGCGTCCTGGAGAAAAAAGTGATGGGAGCCTCGGAGCCATTGGGGAGCCTGTGGCTTAACACAGCCCCAATTCCAAAAGGGGATGCGTCTGCTGCTAGCACTAATGGGAGGTTGGGGTCGAACTGAATAAGGACCGCCTCTGACGTGAGTAGTGATTTGACGGCGCGAAAAGCGGAGTCTTCTTTGTGACCCCAGTGCCAAGGCGATTTTTTATCCAACAGTCTGTGCAGGGGTTCTGCCACTGATGCTTTATGGGGTAGGAAGGACGCGTAAAAGTTCAATAGCCCCAAGAAGGCCTGCAGTTCAGTTTTGGAGGTTGGAGTGGGTGCCTCGTGAATTGCCTTAACCTTGGACTCCAGGGGGTGAATGCCTGAGGCGTCAATTTTATAACCCAGAAAGTCCACCTGTCTAGTGGCAATGGCACATTTTTCTTTTTTTAATTTGAGGCCATGCTGTCTGAACCTCTCTAACACTGCTCGAACTCTCTGGAAGAGTTGGGGTCTGTCCCTGGCCGAGACTAAGATGTCGTCGAAGTAGGGTACTACACCAGGGAGGCCCTGCAAATTCCACTCCATGAGGGATTGAAAAATGCCTGGGGCAACACTTACGCCAAATTGGAGACGCTTGCACCGGAAAGCACCCCTGTGGGTGACGATGGTCTGGAGTTCCGCTGTTTGGTTGTCAACAGGGAACTGTTGATACGCTTGAGACATGTCCAATTTGGCAAAAATGCTGCCAGGTTCAAAAGTGTGTAATAAATGCTGAATGACAGGCACTGAGTAAGCGCTAACTTGTAAAAACTTATTAATTGTGGTCTTGTAGTCCGAGCAAATTCTCAGGCTACCGTCTTTTTTGAGGGGTGTGACAATGGGCGTCTCCCATTTGGCGAAATCTGTTGGCTCAATGACCCCTTGTTTTAATAATTTATCCAATTCCGCATCTAATTTAGGCCGAATAGCGAATGGGACTCTACGCGGTTTTAGCCTGATTGGGACTGCCTGGGGGTCGACTGAGAATGAGATAGGGGTACTGTTATAACACCCCAGCTCATCGCTGAATACGTCTGAGTAATCAGCGAATAAGGAGTCAGTGTCAGAGGTTGAGACAGCATGGACTCCTGTTAGCCCTAGGCCGAGATGGGGAAACCAATCAAGCCCCAAGAGTGTGGGGAGATTGCCGTTAACTACCACTAGAGGTAGGTGACCTTTGAAAGCTTTAAAATTGACAAGGAACTTGCCTCTGCCGATTACAGGAATGTCCTTCCCCTGGTAGTCCTTCAGGCTAAACTGGCACTTCTGGAGCCGGCTTCTTGATAGACTGGGCTGTAGCCTCTTGAGGGTGCTCCACGAGATAATTGAGAGCGCTGACCCTGTGTCAACCTCCATGCGACAAGGTTTACCTTCTAACAAAACGGAGAGAGAGATTTTACTAACGGTATGGCAAGTGTGCTTGGCATGGTGGTGAGTGCGACAGTTCAATACTTGCCTCTGAGGTCCAGAATGTGAGAAGGAAGGGTGCCTTTGTGCCGAGTTTTGAGAGGCTTGACAGACTCTCGCGATGTGCCCCTTTTTGTGGCAGATGATGCAGGTGGCTCCTTTGAATTTGCAGGTGGCCCTCGGATGAGATCCACCACAAGATAGGCACAGGGTGATGTGCTTGGGTGGACTGATGCTTTCTTGCTTGGCTCCTACCTGCGGATGCCTGGCGTTGGTGAGGCGGTGGATGTCGGTTTCATCACTGGGGGCTCCCTCTAAGACCACCTCCTCGGAGTGGACTGGAACTGTCGTTAGCTTGGAAGTTGTACCATGGATTTCGGTGGCTGAGTGTGCTGCCAGTTCTGCTGCCAGGGCCTCCTCGACGGCTTGTGCGAGGTTGAGGTCCTTCTTAGCGAGTAGGCGCCTTTGGAGGTGGAGATCCTTGACTCCGCAGACTAGCTGATCAAGGAGCATGTCCTCCAGGTAGGTTCCAAACCCACAATGGAGTGCTGCGGTCCTGAGGGCGGCCATGTACTGGTTGATGGTCTCTTTGTCTGATTGTTTCCTCATACGGAAGGTGAATCGCCTGGCAATCTGTGAAGGTCTGGGAGAATAGTGGTTAGTAAGGATTTCTAACAGTTCAGACCATGGAACGTTTTTTAACTCACGTGGAGCCACGAGTGCTGTGGCAGTGTCAAAGACGATGGCTCCACAGTAGATCAGGAAATATGATTTTTTCCGGTGCTCCCCTGCATCAGCCAGCCCAATTGCGTCGATGTAATGGTTAAAGCGGTTCTTGTATGACTCCCACTTCTCCTCATCCGGCTTGAACGCTGGGAAGACTGGATTGGAATTCATAGTGAGGAAATCGGTTGTACTATCTGTTGGGAAAAAAATCTCTCTGGGGCAGCAGCAGAAGGTTTCTAGTGCCTGTGGCAGGCAAGTGATTTCAGCTCTGGAGAGGCTTTTTCACAATCCTCTCTCTCTCTCTGGGCTAAACACGAGGTTAGGCTGCCGGCCGTTGGCAGCGTTTTGAAATTCGCGCCTGCGTGGGCGTCAGTGACTTGACTTACAGCACCGCGCTGTACTTTTAGGACTGAAATTCAAATGACAGCCGTTTGAATTTCGCGCCTAAAGAAACGAGTGGCTGCGGCTCGCAGCGCTTCACTTTTCCTGTAGCTAGGCTAACAAGCGGCTACAGACACTTCTCACTTTCGTTGCTTGCTGACCGCTTTCTCTGGCTGCGGATCAGCGTTAGCTCTCGTTGCTTGCTGACCGCTTTCTCTGGCGGCGGATCAGCGTTCGCTCTCGTTGCTTGCTGACCGCTCTCTCTGGCTGCGGATCAGCGTTGCTCTTATCGCCGGCCGATCGTTCTCTCTGGCTGCGGATCGGCGGCTAGTGATTCAGCGGTTGCATTGTGCTTCTGGTAGCCATCCCATCCTCGTCGCCAGTGTTAAGTTTGGGTAATGAGAGGCTGAACCAGAGCATGAGTGCAACAAATACTTTATTGTGGTAATAAAGGACTGAACGTGCTAGCCAAGCCTGGAACTGGCTCGCAGCGATCAGCAACTGGTTGGACCCCGCAGCCTGCTTTTATAGCTGGCTGCTGGGGAGAACCAACCAATGAGCGAGGGGGCAGCCGCCCCCGCAACGCGAACGGACCTGAGTGGGAACTCCTTAGAGTTCCAGGGACATAACAGTTCCAATGTCTGTTCCTGGTTCTAATGCAGAGGGATGCATGCCTGCACAGCTCTAAATAAGAATTGAACCAGACTACTTGAAATTAACCCAAGAGATAGAAACTTCTTCTGGACTTTGTGTTTGAGGTGGAAAAAAAATGAATTTTTTAATTTGGGGTTTTACAAATTAATAGGTTTGTTGTCATAGAAATGGCTAGTTTATATTACTATATAAAATTAAAAAGTTGAGGTTTGATATTACTCTCTTATACTACCACAGCAGGAGTATCAAACTGGCAGCCCGCAGGCCAGATATGTCAAGTGCCAGCCATGCCCATCCCAGCTCTGCAAATGGGAAAAATGTCACAAAATGTCACATGATGGCAATGTGATGCAGTAAGTTTGATACCTGTGTACCAGTGGTGGGATTCAGATTTTTTTACTACCGGTTCTGTGGGCATGGCTTGGTGGGCATAGCAGGGGAAGGAAATTGTAAAATCTCCAGTCAGAGGTGGTATTGCCGGTTTTCCGAACTACTCAAAATTTCCCCCACTGATTGTCCAGAACTGATCAGAACCTGCTGAATACCAGCTCTGCTGTGTACTACCCAAAAGGGAGATGGAAGTCAATGCTTTTTCTTTCTTTTTTCCCCACCTGCGCTGCACCTTTCCCTTCCCCTTTTCCTCCCCTTTCTTTCTTACTATTTTATTTGTACTTTTGTATTACATATTATTAACTAATCAAAAAAATTAATTCAAGAGGAAAAGAATAATAAAATGTTAAGGTCATAACTTACAGTTCCTTAATGGGAGATGAATTGGTAGCTAGTAGAAAGCTGTGAGATGCCTTAAAATGTTAAGTGTTAACCCAAATTGCTTGCCAAAATGTCATTGCCAAAAGGGAGCAGCACAGAAAATCTTCAACTTCAATTATCATTCCAAGTACTTGTCAGTGTTAGTTACATTAACCCAGGTAGATCCTAGAATAAAATTATAGCTGCAATCAGATGATTATTCAGTGTTCTTCTTAGAACTACTGATTGATTATTCCCTACCTAGGAATAATTTAGATTTTTTTGGTGTTTATTTTCTTATTCTAAGAGATGATCCCCTTAAAAGACACAAGGTGTATGGAATTTCATAACTGTCCAGTGCATTCAACCTAACAGTGATGCATTCTTTTGTTACACAAAGGCAGAAAATAAGACAGTTAATATCATTCTTGCATTACATAATGAGCTAAGGAGATGGCAACATTTATAAAGCAACATTTTATTTGTCTTTCTCTGATTCCTTCCATTTTCATTTCTTCAGTTCAATGCCGCAGCCTGGGATTTCAGATATATAAATATATATTTTCTCAAAAACTCAGTCATGGCATCATCTCATTCTGGAAACACATGGGACTTCCTGATAATATTTGTTTCATTAGCTTAATGCGTTTTAGAAGGCATGGAATCAAATTAAATAACAGCAATAAAAAGACTACTGAAACCATTCCAGATACATTGTCATAGGTAAAACATGCCAAACAATAATAGGATGCACTTGCAAAACACTTATTCCCATAATGTCTATTGAGTGAAACATCCATATATAAGAAAAACATGTTTTATTTATAAATGTTTATGTGTGTGACTGCCTGCATGGTTAATTCTGACATATTTTTCAGAGGTAGCATAGAAGACCATTATCTCATGAATCAAGCAATATTCTGATAAATACAGGAAATGTGTGAGATTACATGCTGAAATTACTGGGGTTTGACAATAATATAGAAGGGCACAATCTGAACCGGGTGCTGTGCTGTGAGACCTCCTAAAATCCTACAGGTTCAGATTGTGCCCTTCTATATTATTGTCAAACACCAGTGATTTCAGCATGTAATCTTACACATTTCCTGTGCTCTGAGACCTTCAAAGTTGTTGCTAAATTGTGATTTTTTTAATTTGAAGAAGTTATTAAATGCATGACTGGAGTGTAATCAGGTTAACTATATTTAACTTAAATTAAAATATAAATGGAAGAAAATCCCATCAGTATCATTTCTACAAACATAACTCTCAGAGCACAGGCTCAGGCTGACCATTCAAATAGTTCTTGTGGCATTTGAAAAAATATGTTCCTTTTACTCTAATGCCATAGCACACAGGTGTCAAACTTGCGGCCCGCAAGGGGGAAAAATTGTGATATGTCACGTGATGACACTGTGTCATCACGACTTTGACACCCCTGTCATATCATGAGACTATATAGCTGATAACTAGTGCTGTCTTTGCAATTTTAATATGGAACCTTTTAAGGAAAGCTACTGGTGGATACCTAGGGCTGTGTTTGTCCTGCTGCCATTTCTCCCACAAGAAACAATTGCTGATCAGCAGGAGGAGTTAATGCTTTAGATTAGCATTTCTCAGGCTATTTTAGGACCGACACCGTTAGTTGCACCACATTTTTTTTCAAATACTCTCTCAGAGAGAGAGAGAGAATTAGTATTTCTTTGTAACAATTTTTGCAAACAAAACATATTTTAAAAAAATAATTACCATAATCCATTACAAATTTAAAAGTTAAAAATTAATTATGATAATTAATTAATTGTCAATAAAAAATGATAATTCAATTGATTTGATAACAGAAGTGTAAATAAAAAAGAAATAAAACTATTGGTTTTAAAAATAGATCAATGGCCATTAGTTATTATAAAATAAGTAAGTGTAACCAAGTGTGAAACTAATGTTTTAGTGAATCATAAAATTCAGCTAATACCCAGTGCAATCATATTATTCATGTAATCAGCATCTAGTTGAAGCAGTCCAAAGTGTGATAGGATTTGAGCATTCTAGAGTTTGACGTATTTATAATTAGCAAAATATATACTTAAAATTTCAACAATAAAATAAGTTGGATAAATTGTGTATAAATTTCTGTTATTATAATCCTAATTACCCCTCTTCTTGCCCCCTTGCCACCTAATACCCCCTGCCTCTCTTTTAATATCTAATTCTCCTCTGAATAATTCAAACACATTGGTAATGTCCTGCCCTCTTCCTATTCAAGAAGTGAGAGATCATGATAATACAATAAACATGTCTAGTTTAATGAAAAGAAGGAGTAGGGGGTGATGTGATAGCAATTTTCCAATATCTAATGGATTGCTATAAACAAAAGGGAGTGAACCTATTCTCCAAAGCATCTGAAAGCAGGACAAGAAACAATGGATGGAAACTAATCAAGGAGAGAAGCAACTGAGAATTAAGTAGAAATTTCCTAACATTGAGCCGCTCAGAATCGAAATCCTGGAGGGATCAGTGAGTTAGCCTGCAGTACTGCATTCTAACCACTATGCCACCATGGCTCTTTAAATCAATTATTACGTATCCTGAATTATGACGTAAGAGAAAACAAACTTAACATTAACAAGTGCCTTCTCTTGTTATGTATTTGAAGAGTATTATTGTCTATCTACCTTACCATCTTCTCTTTTAGATTAAATCTTCTGAATTCATTCAATTTCTCTTCATAGGACTCAAGATTTTAGTTCTCTGAATATCCTTACTGTCTTTTTCTGTATCTAATCTAGTTGGGTTTTCAAAGCGTGATTTCCAGAAATGGACACAAGACATGAGATGGGCTCAGTACAACTATTAATTGAATGAATGTTTCCTCTAGTATGGAAACCAATGAAGAGAGAGCCTAAGAGTAGCGAGTCAGAGTTTCCACCCTGCCTTTAATATTTCGGATTAATCTATTTCAATATGTAGTTTTATATCAATGCCTTTTTTAAATAAAAGTTTCCTGTCAGCTTTACTTTCTGTACAAACGTTTTATTTACAACTTACTTTTCTTATATTTTTTGGACACTTAGATATCTTTTATAGTTTGTGATCAGCATCTGTTTTTTAATAGGAAACTTATCCTTTGTAATCATCAGCTGTTCAGGAAATACTATATTTACCATTGAATAACTGAGATATTCCATCATACACATAGATTTTTTATTTTATTTCTCTCTTCTTTGTCTATTCTTTGTAGTAAATTCCACAGCCAAACTCTTATTTCTGATTATATCTGTGTTTGTTCAAATCCTAGAATCTGGCCTCCTTATATTGTGCCCATAAAATCGGCAGTTATATCAGCAGAAGTGTCTGAAAATCAGCAAGTATTAATGTGCTTTAATATTTATGCTGACATTTATACAGCTGTGATTTCAGTAACTTTCTATAGAAACTCCTAGGGCCTCTTCTTCTCCAGCCAATTACTTTATCCCTTGAAGGACTTGTCAGCAGGACTTTAAATTATCTAGGCTACTTTATAAACTTTGGTTAAGATGTCAGTGTGATGCAGTGGTTGGAGAGTTAGTCTTATATTAAAGTCTACCCTCTGCCATGAAACTTCAGACTAGTCTATTTATTTCACAGAATTCTTGTAAGAATAAAAAGAATTATGATCAACAGGTAAACTGTCTTTACTTCTAGAGAAAAGATGAGATATAAATTTAACAAACTGTTTGGCATATGGACAGGGAATATGAACTTAAAATAAATGTACCATATGTGCCATATGGTCAAATAAATGAAATTATGTTCCAAGAAATGAGCGTCATCACAAATCTAGTGGCCACATGGAAGAATGTCCACAGAAAGAAAAACCATCAAAAAATTTCTCCAATAAATATAATACCTATAGAAGAATATGTTCTCTGCTGTAATCCATAGTAATTTTCCATCTCAAGAACCCAATATGGAAAGAATGAAATTGTTTTTGAACCTATAATTTAACATACTCCAATGCAGAGGTGGTATTCAGCAGGTTCTGATTAGTTCTGGAGAAAACCAGCGGAAATTTTGAGTAGTTCAGAGAACTGGCAAATACCACCTCTGACTGGCCCCACCCCAATTATTATCTGCCTCCCAAGTCCCAGCTGATTGGCTGGGTCTTCTTTTGTTGCTCTGCACAGGAGAACAGAGCTGGAAAGCAGGTTAGTAGGATGGGGGTGGGATGGGATTTTGCAGTAACCTTCCCCCAGCAGTGGGGAGGGAATGGAGATTTTGCAGTATTCTTCCCCTGGAGTGGGGTGGGAATGAAGATTTTACAGTATCCTTCCCCTGCCATGCCCACCAAGCCACACCTACCAAGCCACAACCACAGAATCAGTAGTAAAAAAAATTTGAATCCCACCACTGCTCCAATGGTATCAGTGCTTAAAAAAATAGTGCGGTATGTATAGAAGTAAAATGTTTAAATGATTGTAACAATGGTTACATATTCATTGATCATCCATGGACATCTTGCTTTATTTTTATTCTAAAACTGAACAAAAGCAAAAGAACACTGAAGGTATTTCAGAAATTATCTCCTGTCAGCCCTGGCATAAAGAGATTTCCAGGCATTATACTATTGGATGTTTTAGGACACAGCTGCCTAAGAAAAGACTACAAGCTATTAATTCTATGAACTGTAAAGATGCCAATGACTTTGCTAAATTATAAGGTATAATCTTGATGATAAGTACTATCCATGTAAAGCATTTCTACTAGCAGTTATTTAATCCTCAAATTCAGTAAGATTCCCTGATATAGGCTCAATTCAACTATTAGAAAAGGTATGACAACTGTCCAAGTAGTATTACCTGCTTTATTCTGAAGGGTATCTTCAGCATATAAGTCCCATTACTGTTTCTAATTCAAAACTACAGACAATAGTACATCACATATATGCATCACAGTTATCACTTTCAAACCATTCTTTATATAAAGCCAATCCCATTTCACCACAGAGACTGATATTTATGGCACATATTTGGTTATTTCAGCTGTAATTTGATGCAAAACAAGAACAACCTGCAGTCACCTTCTTTTAGGTCACCGTCCTAAAATTCATCATCCATAAAGTACTTCATTATTAAATGCAGATAGTATGCAAAACTATCTGGTGGCCACAACTGAGTTGAAGCTTAACATGATATATGTCAGAATAAATCTTCTCATCTATAAACAAAACCTATATCAGATTAATCCTGAAAGACACTGATTTTTTCCAGATATATCAACAATGAAACATAAATCCCAGTACTAAAACTGAAAGAAAAAAATATGCAGATATTTACACCCTCACCATCCTGATTTTAAAAAAAACCTCTTTGTATCACCTTAAAAGCAAAAGCAGCCATCAGATTCTACATTATTAACTAGAATGGACTAAATTTCTTGTTGAAACTATATGCAGGATCTTAAGAGAAAATTCCAACTGGATCAGTAGGAGGAATGGTAAGAACTAGTAACAATATAGAAACAGTGTAAGGTACCTCAATTTTACAATATTAAGATAGACAGAGTCACAATTAAGAGGAACGGAATATATTTACAGTTTGATCACAAAACCATCAATGCTCGGTTACACAGGACTTATAAAAAGAAAATCAAACATGATGAATTCATAATAAAAACTCTGAGATTAAGTTAATCTTACCAATGTCTGTGACATCACCAGTGTCACCTATCTTCAAGTTCAGAACATGTGATGTCTAATCACAGTTAATTGCTAAGTCTGCTTTTATATATATAAAAAAAATTGTGTGGGTAGAAAAAGCTATTGTTTATTGAAGCAGTATAACTCTGTGATGATTTTATTTATTTTTGTTTGTTGCAAAGTCAACCAGATGTTCAGATTGAATGTGGTATTTTTATCTACCTATCATGTCCTTCCCAAGGACCTGGGAGAGGCAGATTATTTTTTGTTATAATCATTCTGAAATCTTACTAAGAAAACTGCAGGGACCATTCCAGGCAGCGGAAGGAAGGAAGGAAGGAAGGAAGGAAGGAAGGAAGGAAGGAAGGAAGGAAGGAAGGAAGGAAGGAAG
>NW_020769347.1:9187685-9205036 GCF_900518735.1 Pseudonaja textilis
AAGGAAGGAAGGAAGGAAGGAAGGAAGGAAGGAAGGAAGGAAGGAAGAAAGAGTTTATTTTTCACCACAGAATTAGGAAACTGAAAACTTCAATGGTTTTTATTTTTAAATTGTATATTTATTAATTGTATATAATTTATGGCTCAAAGGAAGAGAAGTACAATAAGACATGATCCTATTCAGTGACGGCCAAAAGCTAGTAGTATATAACATGGCAAGGAAGAATCCAGGAAGAAGGCAGAAGAGTTTCACTAAAAAGGCTGAGTAACATCGGTAAGCAGTTTACATTGTTATTGTAAATAAACTGTTGATGTTAACCATGTGGAAGTCTCGGGTCTTTTTGTAAAGAAAGACAAGATTATGGATTTTAATGGAAAAAATAAATCTGAACATTCTGATTTACTACCAAAACCCAATCAGTTATTTACACACAGAAGCCAGAGAAAGCAATATAAGCAAAAGATATTTGTCAAGAAGATACTGATGTAGCTTTACCTGACATTCAAGAGTTATAGATGTGATATGACAGATTCAAAACTTTGAAATCAGTTGCTACTTAGAAGTAACAAATGCCCTGTCTTATCCATCCGTTGTGAATTAAAGCTTTTCTTTTGCATAAATCCTACCCCCAAGGAAAATAAAGAATAAAATGAAGAGTAACCCAGCAGGGGTAAGAGCCTGCTTTAAAGATTCTCTTGTGAAAATGTTTAGTTGGCAAAATAGCTATTCTTCCATCTTTATCACAACTGCATAATGCCTATGTTTACCTGTTTAGGGTAATGCAGTCTCTCATCATGAGGGTCCAGGGAATAGTTAACAGGCTGTAGGGAAGACAATTCTACACACCTCTTGGATAAAATCATTCAGATTTTCTCAGGGTTGGAATGTGGTAATATAGGTCATTTGGAATTGCATGAGACACATTGTTGCCTGGTTATCTAGGAAGAGTTTGAGCCTGTGGTCCTAATGAGAGTTCTAAGATCTATTAGTTCAACCACCTGTATTTGAGGTCCATGCTGCTTCTGGTTGATTAAGACCTCCTAGAAGGTATCACATGGTTGGATTCATTCAGTGATGAATGCTTCTTTGTGGGAGAGAGAGTATCCCATGTTTTGAAGGAAGTGGCTACTTGCTATTCTTCAAAGAAACATTCCTGGATTCAACAGACCTAGCTGGTTTTGATCCAGTTTCCAATCTCCCATTTCAGGAAAGGATATTTATGTCAAGCCTATGAAAAAGGCCAGATTCAGAAATCAACTCTACAGGAAGACTAGAACATACTTTATTGAGATAGGCTATGGTGACAGATCTTGAAAGTTAGATTGTGTTGTCCTTTCCTCCCCTTTATTCCCTCATGAGTCAGGATGGAGTCATCCTTAGTCTTTTCTTCCATCCAGGCTTAAACAGCTTCCTTTCTGCTAATGGTTTCTGAACATATGCTTCCAGGCCGTTTCAACAATTTATTTTTAAAAATCAAATCAAACAATTCCAGTGTGGAAAAAAAACGAAGGACAAGATAAGATGTCAGTATGATGTAATAAGAATCTTTAATCAAGGAGCTTATTCTCTCAACAGCATTGTCTCTTATTTTACTCCAAACCTGGCTGGAAATGAAGTTGGTTTAAGAAATTACTATACAGATTTCAAATCATTCCTCAGCTTTGGCAACAATGACTTTCAGGTGTACTGATGTAACAGCCGTTACCGTGGGTTTTGATTGGTGAAGTCTCATATTTCTTTCTCTCACCAATCCATGCCAGGAAAGTAGCAATCATTCTCTGCAAACTAATATTCAGTAAAGAAGTTGACCATGGTAGAGATAGGGCTGATTATTCAAGCAGTGAGGTGCTTCTGTGAGGTTGACAAATGTTTGAAAACATTATCAACCTTTTTCCAAGAAGCTCCTCTTTCCCCTTGATTTGATTACAGATTTATTAGCCTTGAAGAAGACTGTAGACAGATTTCCTTTCTTGCTGACACATGAACTAAAAAGAGAAAATAGCAGAATTGTGGTCAATTTCATTTAAATATTGTATTTCTGGTTTAGTAGATTGCAGAGGGAAAGCAATTTTACCATTCTGTCATTTATCTGGTGGGAAAAGAGAAAGAAAAGATAAGATGCATCATTTTCTTTTTCTGTACTACAGAGTTCATCAGTCATATCTAAACAAATAGCACTTGCTCAGAGAACAGGTTTAATTGTGACAACCTTTTTGTAAGTGAACAGTTAGCCCAGCAGCAGAGGAAGAAATGGGCATGGAGATAACAACCAGCAAATGGAAAGCATATAACATAACCAACTAATTGAACTGAAGGAATTTGCCTAAAATGGAACTGAAGCAGCTGGACTAACTATGCCATCAGATTTGGAGGAAAAACTATTTTTGATGGAAAACAGGAAAAAGACAGATGGCAGTTTTTATCTCAGCAAGCTAGGGAAAGGTTGATGATCATCTGTGCTTTTGTATCCTCCAGAAATGATAGGTTTGCCCTGTCTTCATGCTAGAACAAGCAAGAAATGAAGATGAATTCAAACAGACAAATGATACATTTGGAGACAGAAATAGAACAAGGTCATCAAGGAAGAGTACATACTAGCTAAAACTGCAGATTATCTCAAAATGAGCTAAAATTTGCAAAAGATGTTAAGAACATTTTTTAAAAATCTTCTGTAGATATATTCAGATGGGAAGAAAAGAATCACTAAGCCAGCTGCTCAGTGAAGTTAGCAAAGTGATAACCGTTAGCAAAGGAAAAACAGAACTACTCAACTTCTATTTTGGTTCAATCTTCTTTAACAAGAAAATGTGTGTTCTGCTCAGAAATTTGTGAAGAGCAGGAGGAAGGGATAAGACTGAAGCTGAAACTGATAGAAACCTGGTCACACAATTGCTATTTATATGGAATTAGCTTCTATCACACTTCAAACATTATGTTCACTTCACTTCAAGGATTCATAGAAACTGCAACAAATTTTAGAGAAGAGGAACAAGGATGGTTGGGGAATAAAAATAGAATAATATAAAGAGAGATCGAAAGACGTAGACAACTTTAATCTCAGGAAGTAGTAGATAGTAGGATATAACTCTTCAGATATATAAAAGGTTGTCTTACAGAAGAAGACAGATTTTTTTATTGTCCAGAATACACTACCCAGAGTACTGGATTTAAAGTATAAAGCTGGTGCACTGTTTGGTGGCACAAGCAGCTTTGGGGGGCCCATGAGTGGCCCATATTACACTGCTGTTCCGTGATCTATGAGCCATGGTGGCACAGTGGTTAGAGTGAAGTACTGCATGCTACTTATGCTGACTGCCAGCTGCTGCAATTTGGCAGTTCAAATCTCACCAAGCTCAAGGTTGACTCAGCCTTTGATCCTTTCAAGTTGGGTAAAATGAGGATCAAAATTGTTGGGGACAAATATGCTAACTCTGTAAACTGCTTAGTGAGGGCTATTAAGCACTGTAAAGTGTAAGTCTAAGTGCTATTGCTATTTACACTGAATGCTGGTGTGCTTCCTTGTGCAATTCAAGGCATTGGCTATTACCTTTAAAGCCCTTCATGACATGTATCCAGGTTGCCTGAGGAACCATCTCATCCTACCTGTGCTTGCAGAGGATGCATTCTGGAGGCTAATGGCCAGGAAATTCCAGCTAGCAGGGTCTAGGAGAAAAGCCTTTTGTGCCATTGTTCCTGTAAGCATTGGACTTTTTCCCTTCAATCGAAAAGAATGAATTTCTGAAGACCAGGTGTTTCAAAAGGAATCCTTTATTGAAAGGGATTTTATCTCAACACTAGGCAAAGCAGAGTCTAAGATATCCCCAGGAATACAGTCATAGATAAAGGAAGTTAAAATCCGTCCCCTTATGCAGATGTGGATTTAGTCAAACAAAGAACCAACATGTTAATTCCCCCCTCCCCTTTTCTGGGAACGTATCTTAGCAGAGTTCCCAGGAGTGTCTTCAAGAGCTGGAATTTTTATGGTTCCTTCTCATCTTGTTATCTCTTCAAGAGGTGACAAGTTTCTGGACATCTGGCTCCACTCCTCCAGTTGTATATCATATGCAAGTTATACAGAATCAATATAGGATTTAATATATTCAGGTCACATCAAAAAGGATTACTTGTACCAACTCCCCCCACCCCTTCTTCTTTCATTGAAGAATGGTAGATACATGGATCTGACAGTTCCTACCCTTTGGAACAACTTTCCCCCTGGGGTGAGGTCAGCTCCAATCCTCCTGACTTCTGTAAGAGCCTGAAAATATGGCTCTGCCAGTTGGCTTGGGGATCCAATGGAAGGAAAGTCACATTGGAGGTGATTGATAGATTAATAACAGATTCACATTGCTCCTGCTCATCCTACTCACTCTCTTTCCATTTTTTAGCTGTTGCTGATAATTTGTATTAGTGTTTTATTCTTATTGAATAGCTGTTGTATTGTTTTATTCTTGTTAACATTGTAAACCACCCAGAGTCCCCTCATGGTGAGATGGGAAGCAAACAAACTTAATAAATAAAGTATAAAAAATCAGAATCAAAATGAGTGTCAGAAAAAAAGACCTTCCTTACAGCAAGACCAGGTTCATACTGGAAACTTACCTATAAATGTAGTGTGTCCTCCTTTTGGGGGTATGTTCAAGGATTCAAGATAGCCCTGTGTTCTGTACTTTTATTTGAACTTTTTTCCTTGAACTGGTGACAGAATTCATTGGCCTCTATGGCTCCTTCCAATGGTCTTCAAGAAAATTAGCCATCTCTTATGAACGTGACTGTGGCAGAATCAATGTAAGCATCATTAATACAGTATCTTGAAAAGGAAAGCAGCTATAGAATGTGAAAGGGATCACCATTAATGTTGTAGTGCCTCCACCTCCTCTTCTGAGAGCCATAAGTGCTATTAGTAGTGATAAACTACTAGAGATCAGGGACAACACTGTCATCCTGTTCAAGAAAAATAATGTTGAACCACTCTTAAGGCTAATGAAGAAAATAAGAAGCCAATCACCCAGAGAGAAAGAGGACAGGAAGTATTTCTTACTACTGAAAGTGCCTTTAGATTAGCAAGTCATGTGTTTTCAAGAGTTAATAATGGATAGAGTGGCTATAATTCAACTATGTGATTGTATGCTGAAAATCCAAAACTGCATCCCTGACATTTTCAGGTAAGAACACCTTTTACATTCTGGATTATTGTTCTTAGTATGAGTGAAAAGACCAATTAATATAAAATGGCTCTCTAAATCTGATTCCAGTTCTGTATCCTTCTTTAAATGTCTGGAAACACTTGGACATATATAAATGTTACCTTCAATATGTCCCAAAGGTATTTTTCCAAGAGACAACTGGACTTTCTGGTTTTTCTTTGAAGATGTTTCGCTCACAAAAGCTGAAGAACCTTCTTGGATAAGTAACAAAATGTCTTCAAGCAAAACAAAGAAAGTCCAGTTGCCTCTTGAAAATGAACCTTTGGGACAACTGGATGACTGAGAATCTCCATAGATAGTTACCTTCAATAATTGCACTGCATTTGAAAGTGTTATTTAAGAACTGTGAGTTTTTAAAGTAACTTGTGAATAAGCAGAAATACATATGTAGAATTCAAACCTGGCAGATCAACTTTTCTGCAAATCTTCAATGCTTATTTAAATGAAATCAGATTTCTGCAGGAAACCTATCTATGACTAGAAGAAAATGTTTATGTAACAAGTATTTTAAAGTAAACTTCTATAATATTTTTTTCTATTCCAGAAACAAAGTCCATATATTTGACCCAAAATCTGCTCTGATTGTTTAATTAGAACTCATGCTCATTCCTAAACTCTGTAGGGAAACTGGAAACACCTGCTGAAAGTCAACTTAGCTTCAGCTGCTAATATTAATGCCTCATTTTCCTGAACATTACATTTAAATGTTGTTTTAACCTTTCCAGATGAAAGCATAAAGCTATAGAACATTTCTACAACTAGCCAAATTGTAATGACATGCCACAAAGAAATAAAATAACAGCTCAGCATTTAAATCAATCTTATCCACTTCCATTTGGCTTGGGATAATGTACCTTCCCATCTTCCCATTAAAGAAAAGTGTAATCCTCATTGTTGAGAGAAGAGGGACACAAGAAAGACTGACAGTAAATCAGTAATATAGAAAGAAATGTTTCTGCAGGTCACCAGTGACAATGTAGAAGCATACCATAATGTGTATTATTTAAAGAGTGGTAAAAGAAATGTACAAATTTAGGAAAACTGTTGTGGAAAGTTGGCATATTGCTTGAAAATTGAACGGTCAACCCTGACATTGAAACTGATGTGCTAATATCAATTTAATATTGCATTCAAGTGTTTGTGTAAATATAAAACAAGAAAAGTAATTTCCTGTAAAACAGAATGTACCAATGTAAATAAACGATTTCCAAATTAATTCAGAGTGGAAGTTGTGTTGGAAATGTGATTTCAGCAGCACTGAGTCTTCAACATTTCTTGACCATAAAACGTGGTAGATGTAGACAGTGTTTTACATGTTGACCATGTTTCCCTTCTTTGTCTATCACTGTGATAGCTCTTTGTCTAAGAGATTGATAATTTCAGATTATCTCTTCCTGCCTCTGTTTCCAGAGAAATATACATACACCACTTGGGTCCCTAACACTCTACCTGTAGAATGTAGTTAGCTAAGTGCTAGGCTTTGTCTATGTGTATAGCAGTGGTAGTCAACCTGGTCCCTACTGCCTACTAGTGGGCGTTCCAGCTTTCATGGTGGGCGGTAGGGTTTTTGTCCCCTACTTTATAAATCACCATTACTGTGGAACCGGTGGGCAGTTAGAGAAAACTTTACTACTAACAGAGATACAAAAGTGGGGGGTAGGTATAAAAAGGTTGACTACCCTTGGTTTATAGTATACATCCCTATAAATCTTGCCTTCCCATTATAGTAATAAAACACTTTTTCAGGAATCATTGCTCGTATTAGTTTCCCACTCCTACGAACATTCGTGTCTTTGCACAACTGCTTTCACCACCAACATTCACATTTACTACTTAAATCAAGATTTCTCCCAATAATTTAGTCCGTTCTCCTATTCAAACCTAGAGTATGTCTATGCAGAGAATGCATCCACTATACTTGCTTGTTTTATGCTGACCACAAGCAATTGCGCCCATATTTAATTAATTCCCTACTTATTCTGATCAATTTTTACAATTCAGAATATAGGATTTATTTACAGTTTTATTTCTTTAGCCCACTTTGTTGTTCCCATTGCATTTGAGTTTGCTGCAGGTTTTCATTTTTACAGCTCAGCATTCTAATTTCAGCTTCCCACAGGCGATAATAAAGGCATGTTCTTTTATAGAGTTGATCTTGTTTTTCTTACTTGCACCAAAAATTGTCCCTCATGTAAACGTTTCCTTTATAATGCCTTTTAATCTCTCCTAATCGTATCTGTGACACACAAAATCCACAAGCTCTCGTGTATGTGCAGCATGTCCCCTCAATACTGATGTGCATGCCAGCCACAGGTTTTGGCAACAGGTGATTATTGTTAACAGGAAGAGGGAATTGCATGAATGTATTCAAATACTGCTCCTTCCCTTATGCTGGATCCTTTGACTAAATTCACTACCTTAGTAGAGGAAGCCTTACTTACAAGCATCCTTATATAGTAAATCATATATAGTTATATGATTTACGACCACAATTGAGCCCAAAATTTATGTTGCTAAGTGAAAAATTTGTTAAGTGAGTTTAACACATTTTATGACTTTTCTTGCCACTGTTGTTAAGTGATTCATTACATTTGTTATGTTAGTAACATTGTTAAGTGGATATGGCTTCTACATTGACTTTGCTTGTCAGAAGGCTGCAAAAGCTAATCATGTGACCCCAGGACACTGCAACTGTCATAAATATAAACCAGTTGCCAAGCATTTTAATTTTGAACATGTGAGCATGGGGGATGCTGCAATGGTCATACACCAGTCATAAGTCATATTTTTCACTGCCTTTGTAACTTTGAATGGTCATTAAATGATCTGTGATGACCCAGAGTGTAACACAAATGTAACAAAATCCAAATGTAAATAAATGTCCTTTAATGCTTCCAATTTGCCCCCACTGTTCAATAATACTCAGTTGGAGATACATCGTACTCAAAAATAGTCTTCAAAAGAAAGCAATGCATTCCGAATTTGATGAGCAGATAGAGGTGAAATAAAAAACCAAACAAACTACAATGATGAAATTTCCACAACGGAATAAGAGAAGTATTTACCAAATTCAAGGAGATAATAAGGCACAGTCTGTTGGAAGGACGCCAACCAAGATAACTTCAGACCAAAATAAAACACACTTTGTTTCCAGCATTTGCCAATATGCAGGTCCAAACGCTTATTCAGTTGTCGCACCTGCATCCCATGAAAAGGATCAAGGCCCTCTTCTCCAGAGGAGACCACGTCTTTCTTTTATCCTCTCCTCCCTGCATGCCCTAGGATGGATAGAGGATGGGCCTGGGTCCTCCTCTGACTGCTCAGCTGGTCTCTGCCCCTCCCCAGCCTCCTCCACAACCTCCGGAGCCACACTTCCACTCCCTGTCAGCTGTTCCTCCTCTCCTTCAGAGTCAGTCTCCACCAGGGGCATGACATGATCTGTCGTAAGTTGAGGACTACCTTTTATACACATACCTCCATATTTATGTTGAACAGAATTCAGTTCTCACAAGACATTGTCTGGGTTAAAAAAAAGTGCAGTATCTATGTTGATATGATGTGCTATGCTCCAGACAGGTAAACCATATTATATAATTTAATGTGTTGATGATTGGACAATGTGAATGATGACACCCAGCCCATGAACATGCTCAGTTGGAGAATCTGGTTTATGAGACACCTGGGGAGAAGAGGGGAAATAGAGTCACAGGTGACTGTAAATTACATATGCCAGAGTTGGCTTCAGAGGGCAGTGCCAATATGTCACCTCTAATAAATCCTTTGCAGTTTTTTGAAGTTTGGCTCGAAAATCATGATTTAATTAGGGCGAATGTTGGAATCCTGACAGCCTGGTTCATACAATACGCTCTTAATAACTGGGTTACCTAATGTGATGAACAACAAACTGCCTAATTCGTTTAGCCATTCATGTAAACCCAGCCACTGTGTGAAGTAGGTGGGACTAGGCAATACATTATAGAGAGACAATTTTATGGTGTCTCCATGAACTGAACAACTCAAGACAACTCTTGTCTATTATAATAATGATAAAAAGGATAGTCCCAGCAATATTTCTGAATATGATTTGTACGTCTGAAGAGTTTCCAAATTGTGAACTTTTCAAACTAGCGATCTTCCTATGGCCATCTCGTATATTTCCCATATACTGAATGTTACACTATTCAACAAATGTTTGCTACATTTAATATATTTGCGATGTGTTTACAAGCTTTTGACAATATAACCTTTGTCTGCTTGACAAACTGATTCTTATTTTTATTGCTGAAGTCATCTTGTCAATCACCTGACTTGCTCAGCCAATAGCCAACATTTGCTATATTCTCTTTTTGTGCTAAGAAGGTTGGCATGCATTTACAAATTGTCCCCTAAATTACTAGGTTTTGAAAATAACTGAGGGCAGGGCTATATTTTGCTACAGTTTCCATTTTCCTTTCTTTATGTAATCCGATTCCAAAGATGAATGGCCTGTATTTTTGTTATTTCATACTGAAGCTCAGTAATTTGACCATATTTGGCCCAATTACTAAATATAAAGCTTATTACTGAAAGAACTATTTATGGAATGAAGAATCCACAACTTCATTTTTTTTAATTCATGGGGGGAAATACTATATTGGATAGTCAAGGTGAGAAAACCTTAAAAGAACAAAATTGATTCTTGACAAAAATCTGTCACAGAGATGATGGCCCACTAGAAGCTGACCATTACAAGAACATTCTCCTTCTAAAATACTATTGATCAAGGAAATTAAAAACTATCACCTTCAAAGAATTACTATAACTGCAGCCCTAACATTATTCATTTCTTCAAAAGAAACATTCCAATTAATGTAAGAAGAGGTGTGTCTATCCCGCAGGGCATCTTTCATAGCTGTTTATTTTTAATGGATTATCCAAATGAATGACAAGATATTTGCATTTCTGCACTCAGCTCTCATTAATATAATTAATGCAGTCTACATTTTGTCACCCCATATTCATAAGGAGCTGTGAAAAAAGGCTGGTTACCACTACAGGAACCTCTTAGAAAATGATAATACTACCACTCTTAAAAAATGATAACACATGGAAATAGAATAATTTTACTAAGGGCATGCAAAAGATTTATTCATACTCAGAGCTGTTTAATTTTTCCTGTTAAAAAATAATTACCATCTGGGAAAAAGCAAAGTTATATACTGATATATCTTGCTATTTCTATGCCAGAATTATCAGCTGCATGTGATGTCACTGAAGTTCTGGTTAACCTGTTCACTTCTTTAGTGGTAGTGGTGTGTGTGTGTGTGTGTGTGTGTGTGTGTGAGAGAGAGAGAGAGAGAGAGAGAGAGAGAGAGAGAGAGAGAGAGAGAAGAATATGAATGTGAGTATCCCCTAGCAATTCATTAAGTAATTTATCTGATCCTATGTAGCATTTTGGATATGCAATATCCAGGTTGACTCCTTAGAAAGCATTTATTTCTTCCATGACAACATCGACATAACATAACGAAGGATATAAATTAGAGATGACTTTTTCATTCTCTTGGAAATAGATCTTCCAGATGTTGGAACTGCAGAGATGAAACCATTCCCATGGTTAGATTATTATGCTCCTATGGAATTTTACACTCTTCCATTAACACATTTCTGCATTTCCATTGATGACTGGGAAGAAAATTTTTCTCTATATATTACTCCTGTTACTGTCAAACTTTCATATTTTATGGCCATAAATTTATGTAACAAATTTGTTTTTATAATTCTCTAAAGAAGGAATAAGGAAATTCCCAACATCCCTGGAAATATGGCCAGTGGAGAAAATGCAAGTTCTGTCTAAAAAGGGAGGTTAATATCAGGAGTGCCATAAATTGTCTATTTCTGTCTTCGTTCCTCTTTCCCAAACCTGATAGATGAGATGATTTGGGGGAAGGGGGGCACCTAAAATTAGTAGATAACTGATTGTTGAATTTTTTAAAAAAATTGTATTCTTCTGACACATCTTTGACACAATTTGTATTAAGGGATAACTCAGGAACTAGACAGTATTTTTTAAAAAAGGTTGTGGGTTCTTCTCATTCCATTCAAAGAGAACAATTATAGATTCATTTCCTTGAAGATTTCATACATAGTACCATCCTTTCTGACCCCAGTTCTAATGAAAATAATTTTTTAGATATACATGAAGGTTTTCAGATATGCATAAGGATTGGACCAGCCTATGAAGTCCAATCTTATTTTTGGTTTGCTAGCAAAAAACTTTTCCTCTTGTCTGCAGGTTTGACATTCTCCCACTAACTAAAGAAAATAAATGGTCCTCCCTCCACATCTGGACTGGCAAAACAGACCACATATACAGTATGTTGGCCATAGGTAACATTGACTATATCCATTTCCAAAGAAATGATACTATAATAATACTACAATCTTCATGCTCATTGCATATTATAATAACACATTATCTGCAAGATAATCAGAAGACTGTTTAGAGATAACAAAAATCCTTTGTATGTTCTTCAAAGAAGAGAAATTTCCTAACTGTAAGAAATGCACAGCAAAGCTGTATCAATACAATGACAGGAGGGAGTGGAAAACTGAATATCCCAGTAAGCACGCATAATGCTTGATGGGCATGAAAACGGAGGAAGAACATTCCACTGATGTTCTCTCCACAATACATTTTTCAGTTCTACTCCTACACCATAAACCTGACCTTGAAAGAAGCACCCCAAGGTAAAAGTTGATGGTTCAATAGCTTATTTGTAGCCCAGACATGTACGGGAGAGATAATTTATAGGCTTTCATATTTTTTTAATGTTCATTCCAGAATGCTAATTTTGCTATGGGGGACATGGAACATTTTTTGCTGTCAGCTGAGATCAAGCCTATAGTGTGGGCATGTCAGAAAGATAATTAGGTTAAAATGGTGAGATGCTCTAAGAAGCACAGGTATACAGTTCACTCACACATTCTTTAGGGCAACACATCATTCAATCACCAGCAGTGGAAATAAGCTAATTGGGAAAAAGACACATTTATGATACACACACACAGACACACACAGACACCATTCTCAAAGGTGAATGCAAAGAGAGTCATAGAAGAGAGTCATATCTCCAGGCTAATTGCTGTGATATTTGGGAATTTATTTGAGATGAAAATGAGAAATAAAAAGATTTGGAAAAAATTATTTGGGGAGTAGGGGTTGCAGTAGTAGAAGTTCAGAATAGTAGCAGGGTCCAAAGCTAAAATGCACCAAGGCCAAATCTTTCTCCTTTTTGAAGCTGAAAGTTCTCAGATGCAAATGTTTGTTTCACACTGGACTATGCTCCTTTTTTAATATGATGAAAAAAATGAATGCTTTATCCCCATATTTAAATGATATTTTAAATAAAGCCACTCCACTTTCTAGCCATGTTTCCTTCATGACAAGATATCATGTTATGCAGAACTATTTTTTGCCTGATGCCTCTTGAATTCAAAAAGCTGCAAATTAAATCAAGTGATAACAATTCAGGGAACTGGGGCAGTTCACAGACCTGTGAGAATTTGATATGTAACATCTGAAACTCTTTCAAATATTTTGTTTTTAGGTGCCATGGAAGATACTATGCAACTTTCCCAGCTAGAGCAACTTTAAAACATTTGCCCTATAAACATAGGAGAAGTAAGAACTCCATAATAATTAACATATCAAAAAATTATACAGATTCTAGATCAGGGGTGTCCAACCTTTCGCCTTCCCAGGGCCACATTAGAAGATGAAAATTTGGTTTGGGCCGCACATAAAATAAAATAACAGTAACGATACCTGATCATCCCCCAAAACCATAGAAAACATAGTTAACTTATTAAATTTATTTGGAAATGAAGTTAGTGAGATGTTTTTATTTTTTATTATTTATTATTTATTAAAAATTATTTATTTTTTATCACGGTTTTTTTATCACAGTTTATTTTCCAGCCAAATTTTGGGGGAGGGGGGAGAAAGCTCGCCCGCCTCATGCCTACCTCTCCTCCTGCAAATGGCCCGGTTGGATGAGGCAGGACTGGAAGGCAGAAGCAGCAGCAGCGGCGGCGGGGGCAGAAGCCTTCCCCCGCCACCGCTGCTGCTTCTGCCCCTGCTGCCCCCGCCGCCGCTGCCCCCGCCGCCGCTTCTTCCCCCGCCACCGCTGCTGCTTCTTCCCCCACCGCCGCTTCTTCCCCCGCCCCCGCTGCTGCTTCTGCCCCCGCTGCTGCTTCTTCCCCCGCCGCCGCTTCTTCCCCTGCCACCGCTGCTGCTTCTGCCCCTGCCGCCCCCGCCACTTCTGCCCCTGCCGCCACCCCCGCCACCGCCAGTTCTTCCCCTGCCACCACCGCCGCTTCTGCCCCTGCTGCGGGGGCAGCGGCGGCGGGGGCAGAAGCAGCAGCAGTGGCGGGGGCAGAAGCGGCGGGGGTGGCGGCGGCGGGGGTGGCGGCGGCGGCAGAAGCGATGGCGGCAGCGGGGGCAGAAGCGGCAGTGGCAGCAGCGGCAGCGGGGGCAGAAGCGGCGGCGGTGCCGGCGGTGGCAACAGCAGGAGGTGGCGCTCTGACGGCGCCTGCCTTTTCTCTTGCTGCTTGGCCTGGCGCTCGCCTCGCCCCGCCTCGTGCCTGCCTCTCCTCCTCCTCGCTGGCTCTGGCACGAAGGTTGGGGTGGGCACTGGGCCGCATTACGAGGCGACCTGGGCTGCATGCGGCCCGTGGGCCGCGGGTTGGACAAGCCTGTTCTAGATGGTTAGCTGTCTGTGGCTGATTATCCCAGGGCTTGACAAAGTCATAGAACAAAAACTCAAAATATGCATGAAGGGAACGTGTACATTTGTATAATAAATTGTACAAAATGAAATGAACATATAAGAAATAAATAGTGTATAAATAGTATAATGCAAAGTGAAGTACACCTCAGGATAATACTGAAACACGATGATCAAACTGCATGCAAAGAGATCTTGAGGCATATCTTTTGGACAGTGAAGTGCAGCTTCCTGATGCTACAATTATCTGCAAAAAATGCAAACATTCTTAAAATCAATAACAACAAAAAACTCTTTCCCTAAGCCTATTCTGTTGTTATCTGAACTATCCCCAACCATACCATGCTAAACTGTCAGATGAGAAATAGCTATACAGTAATAGGTATTTGTGGCCTTTCAAGCAATGGCTGAACCACATCTCCCAGCATTCCATTGGCCATGTTAACGGGTATTGCTGGAAGTTGGAATTCAGCTATCCTTTAGTGCCTGAAACAGCAAGTGAATAGTTTAATGACTTTGCTTGTGTACTTGTCTTTAGCGACATATATACCCATGATTCTGGTTATTAATTATGATCACTAAGTCCTTCCTTGTTTTCTTTTTCTCCCTTTTCCTCTTTCCTCCTCCTCCTTTTATAAAGAATATTTTACTAGCATGTTTGGAGAAAATATTATAATTATGAAAAAAACCACAACATCTTTCCATTTGGAAAATCATTATGGTGTTATATAAATGTGCAGATCAGAGGAAGATATTAAATAACTATAAATAAGATTATAAAGAGGATTACATCAACAGACTATTTAACACAGAAGCATTTCTGGCCCAATGTCAACTTCTCAATCAAGAATTTTAATATTTGTTTGTTTGTTTAGTCAAGAGCTTACAATATAACAGAAACAAGAACAAACATAAGTTTAAATACAAGAAATAGGAACTAATAATTGAGGACAATAGGACAGGGACAGTAGACATGATTGTGCGCTTATTCACGCTAAGACTTGTGAGGCTCAAAAGCTAAACCAATCTAATCTCAACTGGACTCAAATGTCAAATGTTTCAGAATTTACCAACTGTTTTTTCCAGCTCCAGTCTTTCAGTCAAATTACATCTGTTGTCTACCTGTCAAGACTGGGAACTATTCATCAGGATACAAAATCCTTTGGTGGATCTGGTAAATAGTTGATGCATGCTATAAGCCTTATAGCACATTCAATAATTTAGACATTGCCTGGGTTATCTAATCAGCAGCAGCAGCAGAAACAGAACCCTGAATATACGTGCTGTTTTACAGTATCCTGATCCAAAGAGCTTACCATCTGAGGTAAAAAAAAATGGAGGGTAAAGCAGAAACAACTTGAGATAAATATGAGCAAATGCAGCTCCACATTTTTTGAATTCATGGTGTTTGGAGTGAAAGACATTAGGATTAAGGATGAGCTTCACTGAGAATTTAGTTAATCTCCTCATCCACTAACCTTTCTTTTTTCAGCTTGTTGCCATTTTTATTTTCCATTGAAAGTGTTTCTCCTTTCCCCTTGAACCACCTGAGAATACGTGCCAGAACAAGCCTTGCTTGCAAATTCTGGCAAAGAATGTCCCTGATACTGCTAAAGGAATAAACTGGAGAATCCAGCCTACTTCGATCAGCCTAGATTGTGTCCCTTTCTTGCCAAAAGCAAGAAGGAAAGCTACAATCTACTGGGAGAGGGAAGTGGACGAAAACAACAAAGAGGGACTTTCCAGGACCCCGGGGGGGGGGGGACAAAATAAACAGAGAGAAGACAAACTATTGATTGGATTTCATTTCTTTTCTTTTTGATGCAGATGGAGAAATTAGAAAAAGCAATTTTTTTAAAAAAAATCACTTGGGAGAAACACTTTCAGATGGAAATAAAGAGTAACAATTACATTCTCAAATAAGTTATGCTGAAATCAATTTGTACCTTCAGTGAATGTAAGTTCCATTTTTAAAAAAAAGGACACAGAGAGACAATTTTGGAGAGAAAATATATGGATATTTTCCAACAGTCTATGGCCTCTCCTTCATTTGACCAAGAGGACTTTATTTAGTGAACTAAATATTTTATAGGCTTTTTAGTTTTTCCATCTACAACCCAAGGTGCACACAATTACCCATACCTTTTAAGCTGAGATTGCATATTTCTGTTTTACATTTTTATAAGGGTTTTTTTTTCTTAATTTAATAGAAGTAGCCAGACTAGTGCGGTAGTTAAGGACTCAGACTAAAACATGGGAGACTGTGGGATCTACTCTTTTTAGGTATGAAGTCAGCTGCTAGACAACTTGGGCACAGTCTTTCTATACTTTTTTTCTTCTTCTCACAAGATCTAGTACAAAAAAAGTACGTGCTAAACAAGTCATATGAAAACAAGATGTGGAAAAAAAGAATTAAAAAAAAACATTAAAGTAAAAAAAAGCAATGCAAAATAAAAAGGAACTAAATAAAAACAAAAGAAAAAAAGAGAATGCAAATAGAAAAACAGAAATATAGATATATAGTTTTTACACCAATCCAGTGTAATTTTCAAGGGATCACATAAATAGAATTTTGAAACTGGTTTCACTACCTATTTATTTATTTATTTCTGAGGCAGGGACTTTACTAATGACTTAAAATGTCCTCTATAGTCTCCTAAAAATAATTTTGTCAATATAATGGTGGTAAGGAACAACACCTAAGACCACGAATACTAGCAGTATTAGTATGATCACAGTTGGTCCACACTCTATTCAATTTTGGTCATTATACTATAGGGAGGATGTTGGGGCTCTGGAGGGGGTGCAAAGAAGAGCAACCAGGATGGTTGGGGGACTGGAGGCTAAAATATATGAAGAACATTTGTAGGATCTGCGCATGGCTAGTCTAGTGAAGAAAAGGACCAGGGAAGACATGATACATTCCAATGTTTGAAGGGCTGCCACAGAGAGGAGGGAGTCAAGCTATTTTCCAAAGCACCTGAAGGCCAGACAAGGAATAATGGATAGAAACTGATCAAGGGGAGATTCAACCTGGAAATAAGGAGAAATTTTCTGACAGTGAGACCAATCAACCAATGGAGCAGCTTACCTTCAGAAGTTGTGGTAGCTTCATCACTAAAAGCTTTCAAGAAGAGACTGGGCTGCCATCTGTCAGAAATTTGGTGGGCGATTGAACTAGATGACCTCTAAGGTTTACTTCCAACTCTGTTATTTTGCTGTTATTGTCTTGTTCTTCCAGCTCTAAGAGGAAAGAGGCAATGGCAAATCTGAAACTTTAAACTGCAGGCAATGGCTCAGAGTCAAAACTGACTTAAAGGACGATTTTCCCTTTCCTTTCCTTTCCTTTCCTTTCCTTTCCTTTCCTTTCCTTTCC